>VZRQ01002298.1:1291402-1409278 GCA_013397975.1 Machaerirhynchus nigripectus
GATGGGGTTCTCCTCTCCGTGGCCGGCGACAACTTCGGCCGGCGGCCGGGACGCCTTCCCCGGGACAACGCCGGCCGTCCGATGGGCCGGGCAGGGCTGGGGTAGGCGGAGGGGTCCGTGCCCCAGTACTTACCCCTCGGAGCTGCGGAGAGCCTCTCGCCTCATTTCTGCTTCGGTTTTGGGGGTTTTTTGGGGTTTTTTTGGGTTTTTTTTGGTTTTGTTTTGGTTGTTTTGTTTTTGTTTTTTTTTTTTAGGAGAGAATATTTTCGGCCCTGGCCGAACTGCGAAGTAGTAAATAAGGCGGCGGTTCTCCGCAGCTCCCCTCGGTGCCCGTCAGGCGGTGTCGCCCCCCACCCCGCACTGCCCGCGCCGCCCTGCGAGCCCGCGCTCCCTGGACCGCATCTCCCCGTTGTTCGGGCGTGCAGCTTCCCCGGAGATCGCATGGACTTGAGAGCTCCTTCTTAAAAAGCATACGTATATCAGAATTTCATAATAATCCACCTGTCTTTATTTTGAGAAAAAGGCATTCATCAGGTGCTGCAACACACATGAAATGCACAATCTAAAACCTCTTAGAAACTGTTTCTTCCCAGGGAAGTTTCCGATGCATTTTTCAACGCTCCCTGCTGTCATAACTAAACACTTCCTTACAGCTTGAATTATGCTTTTAAAACTTCATGCTGCATAAGAACACAGAAGCAGAGCAGCAGTGTTTGCAAATTACTGAATTCTCCACGGTTCTCTGATTAAAACGTAGAGATGGAATTATGTTCTCACTGGCTTCTGAGCTATTTGAGATAAGAAATAAAATGATTCGTCACTGATACTTCAACTTTTTGGTAGGAATAGCATGGCTTGCAGAAATCAGGGATGCCTGCACGCCAGCCTCCTGGGCTTACACTACTGCTTTAGTTCCTGTATTATATTCATCCTTCACATTTGCATGTGTGTAACAAATGTAGATAATGTGAACACTATGTCTATCATTCATATCTATCCCCAATTGATTGGTTATTCAAAAGGATACACACGGATACGACATCGAAGGGATGGAATGTAAGCTCAAATTCATGAGAAAGTGAGGGTGACACCTGGCCAGGCACTGAACATCTAAATGAAGAAACACCTGTGTACCAGAGAGCTAATTAGAGCTAGCATGTTTAGTGGAGAAGTGGAAGGGTTGTTATGTGATAATTGAAATAATATGGAGGAATGGAGCGAGCATAAATAGTTCGATATATTCAAATCAAGAACATCTCAGACACAAAATTACAGTTGCCAGTTTTATGCTGATGCAGTTTATCTAGAGGACGATAACCTAAACTGTGTCTCTCCAGTGACTGAGCACACCATTGTTTTCTCATTTCCAGTACAATTCTATTTACAGAGATAATTCGTTCAAATAATGCTAACATGTGTACAAAGCAACGTACCAAGAAGATATTCTTGTTCTCATTTGCAAGTCAGCAATCATTTGGAAAGGTTTATTCTAAGCTTGCCACTTCTAGATACTCTATGATACCATGTCAGGATTCTTAAAAACTTATTGAGGCAGAAACTAGAAACTAAGGGTTACAAATGGATGGGTTTAATTGGCATTCTTTATAGCCAAACATATGAAAATATTTTAAAAGTACTGTGTTTCCCTTTATAGTACCTTTCATCCAAAAATACTATCTCTAGTGAACTTGTGTGTTGTATTCAGAGCCTACTGTAGAGGATACTTAATAGCTGATGGCTATAAGACCTTATAGCCTTAGTAAAGGCAGCAATTAAAATAGCTGAATGTAATTGCAGCAGTTTAGGACGGAGCACAAACAGTAAGCACCAGGGAGGTATCCTGATGAACTGTGTGGTGATCTTCCACCTGTTTAATTGTGTTCCTGAAAGCTGGTAACCGTGTGTTTCTCTACACTTGCTAACAAACATTTACTGCCTTCACTCCTATCACGGTTGCTGTAACAACAATATGAGATAGGTGGTGATTTGATAACAAATCACAACGACTACATTTTCCCCTCAGAACCCTTGTAACGTATTCAGGTGCCACAGAACAGGCTCGGAGGTCATGAGCCAGATACATCAGGTGTGATATCAAATAATGCAGCAGCATTTTCTGTTAGCTTCGCATGTAGATTATTTTAGATGGAATGGTAAAAGATAATGAAGGCACTACATACAAGCCAACTGCTATTTATTAAATTGTTGCTTCTTGATAAGCATAGCAGAATGTTCTTCCGCTGGAAATTGGAAGAACCCAGTCAAATAACCACTCAATTTTTGGAGACAAAATGTCTACAGAGATAGTTTTTTCAGCTGAACACCTTAGCACTGGTTATTATAAAAATTGTCACATTTGATTTGAGGCCTCAGGTGCAACTCTGAAACAAAGGACGAGTTTCTAACTTGTGATGGATGGTACCAATCACTGTGACTCAGGCTGTTCCTATGGTTTCACACATAGTATGCAGCACAGTGCATATTCTGGGTAGTATCAGAGTGTGTGGGCAGGCATTCTTCTTTAGGATCTGGTCCAGAATTGTTTGTTTGCAGTAGTTTATGGCTTGGCTGATCTATTGTGGTGTTGTGATTGCTGCCCCCATTCTCCAAAGATTTTTTTCAGAGATGTGTCAGGACTTGGCATCCAATTTTTCATTTGTTTTCAAAAAAGGCTACCTCTCCTTCAGTTTCTTGTGCTTCTTACCAGCAGAGGATGCCTGACTCTGGCAGGAGAATGCTTGACACCATCCTAGAAAGCAGCCTGTGTGTGCAAGTGTGCCTATGCACACACATACAAAAGAAATCCCATCCCTAGGAGCATTCTCCCCAGGCCCACAGAGGCTTGTTTCAAACACAAGCGCACAGCAGATGCTGGCTAGGTGCAGTCACAAGGGGTTGTGTAATGCTAGCCAGCAACTGTGTGCCCTGGCTCCTTTCTTCTTCATTGCTTTCAGTCTTTCCAGTACCTGTAGAAAAGGACAGATGTGGTTGGGAGAGTTGCCTTAGCTGTGCAATACATGCACTGTTCCCCATTCTTGAAACAATTCAGCTCTTTTTGCCTCTCTCCCCCTCCTGACTCAGGGTCACCCACCCACCAGGAAGCTCTGTCTGGAGACTTCTGCTGCAACCCAGCACTCCCATCCAGCCTCTCAGCTGGGCATGCCTGGCAGGGGGCAAGCCGGCCAAGCCTTTTGCTTGCTCCATTTGAATTTCCCCAGCTTCTGAACATCAGGATTCGCTAAAGCTAGGTACATTAAAAACTGTGTTGTTTTTGGGGTTTTTTTCCAGTTATTGGAAAGTTGGTCTGAGTTATAATATAGCCTTTGAAATAAAGCTGTTAAAATTTATTGTTTCATAGATTCTGCAGCTGATAGAACTATCACAGTCCCGTGGGAAGCACAAGCAAAATCAGTTGGATAAACATATAAAAATGTGCAATTATTTTCAACTAGTGGATAAAACATTGCAGAGAAATAGTTTCTATTTCAAATGGCTGTAACTGAATAGATTAAACCCAAGGATGGTTCATTTCTTTGGGCTGTTTCATGTTTTTCTTTCAAAAGCAGTGACTGGTGGTGACTGGAGGTGGGTAATTAGCTCTGGCATGCAAAGGGGGCTCATCAGCCTGGTTTCTGTGATGGGTAAATCCAGATGCCAGGTGACTCAAATCACAGCAGGCAAAAGAGTAGCCTGCCTGTCTGAATGAAATATAGGCAGTGTCGTTTCTAGTGTTTGCAGTTACACCTTTTGGCATTGCCTAGTCAATCAAAATGTGTAATTAGCCAAAAAAAAAGGCATTGAGGCTGCATCCCACAGGAGTGTCAGAGAACATCCACTGTGTACTGCACACTCAAGGGCACAAGCCTGATCTCCATGGAGTCACTGGGTATCCAGGGATTCAAATGAGAACAGATTTATTACACGTTAGTTAAGGCCCAAAAGGCCCATGTGTAAGCCAGGTATCCTACAGAGAAGGTGATGTTCTGCCATCTGACAGGCCCAGATCACCCCCCTAAGTGTCTGCACAGAGGTATCTTGGCATCAGCAAGGGGCAAAAAAGGTAAAAAATTGAAGCCCCAGCACAGGATATGGAAAAAGCATAATTTTTTCTGTCCTCTTCTGCTTCTTTAGAGTTATTTCAGCCTCATTAGACCACCTAACAGTTTTTCTAAGAAAGCACATTTTCCCTATACTATCCAGTTACTGAACCCCCTGAGAAGTTTAATCATCCAACTCAGAAGACAAAGCCCCACACCCTCACACAGGACACGGTGTGTCAGAAAACACAGGCAGTGGACACTGGGCTGGACGTGCTAAAATAACATATATGGGGTCCATGCTGCTCCAGAAATGTAGGAAATATAGAAAAAGGTAAAGGGATTTCTAAGGGTGAGAAATAAAAAGCAGGCTTTAAGAATCAAGCTGAAAGATTTTAGGAAATAGCTTCGCCTGAGAAAATATTGAAGAAGATACAATTACACATTAGAGCAAGGATACAAAAACAAAGAACCATGGTTTTAGGCCTAGCTGAGAGGACTTTTAGACGTTGCAAAATTTATGCTTAGCAAGAGATAATAAAGTTAAGCTTAATAATGGAATATTATGCACTGTTGTATAAGGTATAAAACAAATAAGTGTTGTTTTAACAAGTGTACATGCAATATAGAATATTGGTTGAAACAACTATCTGTAACCTCTAGAACAACTGCTATTGGCTGAACAACTTTTAAGAATGCTCTGTAACCAGAAAGTGTTGGGTTTTTGCCTGCAGCGTGAGCTTGTATTATCTCTGATGTCCCTGGCTAGTTTATTAGGCGAATAAAATAATATAAGCTCATGGAACGTCTGTCTTGGCTCCCCGTCCCGTTTGGTAGAGCCGGCACAGAAACAAGAAACCAGCTGGCCAAGCTAACAATGAGGAGTGAGATTGCACGTTTATTTATGCAAGTAGGCCATTTTGAAATAATTTTCTCTAGTTCTTTGTTCATTTTCCTGATAAACCAACTTGTTTATCACTATAGCAACCAGTGACAGATTCCTGGGAAGAAGAGCTGCAAATGCCCATTTGGACCTCTGTGGTCACGGGTGGTTGGAATGAGCAAGGTGTCACACCTGCCTCCCAGAGCTCTGAAATGCAGTGCAGGGAAAGAGCGGGGTGAGGCAGGCGTGACATGGTGTGACACAGTGTGAAGGGGATGTGCAGAGTGAACAGGGCTAAGCACAGCTTGATGGAAGCCATCACAAAACTAAATATTTTTGTTTTAAATGAAAATAAACCCATTACACATAAGGTGAAGTAAGTTTGAAGGGCAGAGCTGAATCTTGAACTGAAAAGATTAATTTATCCTTCTGTGACATGGGCTTTGGTGATGAGGGCTGAAAGAGGTGGGAAATGGATGTACAAATAACCTGCTCAGAGGAAGCCCTGCAGGCACAGGTATGGATGGAAATCAACCCTCTCACCAAACATCAGCTGACAGCAAACACGTCTGAAACCTGTGCCAGTGACCTTCTCGCTGGTGCTGAGCCCACATTCCAGATGACATCTCCCAACTACAGCATTTGTTCAAATGGCGAAGGTTTGTGGGGCTGAGCAAAACATGATGTCCAGGGACAACCCTCAGGGGCAATATAGTTACACAAAAATTAAAGTGTTTATTTGCTTTTCAACCTAGACAAATTCATGCAGAACCCATCCCCACAGTGCACCCTCCCTCTCCTCCCCCCCAGGTTACAAGAATATTAGCAGAAATGTAAACTCTTCATCTTCTTTTAAACCTGCCTTTTTGGATAATATTGAAGAGGACCATTCTTACGCTGTTTGCTCGCCCCTCCCCTGTGTTCACATAACTCATATCAGAAGCCCCTGAGCTCTCCCTGTGTGCAAGTACCTACTCAGTTTGCTTATATTTTGAGTAGGCCCTGGGTATAAAGAGATGAAAGTTAAAAGCTGTATGGCTGAAGAAGGCTACTTGACCCTTGGTCTTCATATGGAGAAGATTGAATGTTTTATTCCATGCTTTGTTTGTAAAGTAATGTTATATTAATGAGGTAATGTTGTTGTAGCACCAGTGTCCTAGCAAATGTCAAGCGAGCTTGTAAGATGTATCTTCTAGTAGACTACATGATACAGTAAAAAAGAACCCAAGCAGGTGAGTGTTCAGGCATACAAATTTTTCTTTGGGTCTCAAAAAACAATTTACTGAAATGCCCTCAAAGGAGGAACAGTTTCAGGATATTCTTTGGAACTACTCTTCATGAAGAAAATGTTTTCTTTCACCGTTTTGTGCTTTTTTCTAAGGAACTCAAGTTGATGATTTGTATCTTGGTTTGGTTTGGCTTGGTTTACTTTGGTTTTTGTCCTTGAGAAGTCAAAGATTCTGCTCCAGTTTCTCTTGAAATCATAAAGGAACTTCCCACATCTTTATGTTTCAGACCTACTTGAGGCTTTATTGACAGAATGAATAGTTTTGGCATAACCCGGCATGGACTTAAATCAGCACTGCCAGATGCAAGCAAACTTCTCAGCAAGTGTGATTTCTGCCTACCTGAACACTAAATCAGCGCTGCATGAATCTGTTATCTTCTATCTCACTGTTCAAAACCGGATCTGGGCTGACAGCAGTAACACTGAGACAGTTGCAATCACCATGGTAAGTGGGTATTATATGACAAGGCTTGCAAACTCTCTTGCAAGGCAGCCGGGTGACACCTCATGTTGTGAACCCGCAGATAGGAAAGTTTCTTGTCTTGGCTAGATTTCATAACATAATATTTAATTCTGGGTTGGCCCTTACCATACAGAAATAACTGGCTGACACTGCTCTGTTTTTTATAAAGATGTATTTTGAAAATGGGTGTTGAGGATGAATCTTTGAGGTGATAAGTGGTTTATGGCATCTCTGAGTGATTTATGGCACTGTAGTGTTTGAGCAGTTGGAGACTGTCACATCGTTTCAAAGACCTAGAGCATACACCTGCCTCCCCAAACCTCCATGAAGTTTGGGAAGCTAGCTGGCAAAACTGGGGATATCTCTTTACCATATACTCTTATGTATGTTGTATAAGTAACTGTATCAGATCCTGGGAGACATTAGGCAGGCAACATGAAAAGGCACATACGAAGGTGTGATCTCTGTCCAATAACCCTACACTCCCAAAAGAGCTGAGGATTTATTATGCCTAGGGAAGATCAGGCACCTTTTCAAATCATCTCCTCCCTACAAGCTCACATTTTTCTCCTCTAGGCAGGCTTGCCTGTACAGATCCAATACCTAAAAGAAAGAGGAGTTTGCTGCCTCCTGGTGCAGACTGTGAATGGTGATGCTTCTAAGGCAGTGAAGATGGCATCCTTGTCATGGATAAGACAGGCTGTGAAAAAAGGGTCACTCTATATCAACACCAAGCAGAAACTCATGGGCTGGGAGTGTTACTTGAAACTCTGCCTCTGTTTTCCTCTAAAATACTCTAGATGAAAAAGGAGGGACAGCTGGTCTTGGTCAGCACTCAGTTGGCCTGCATGCCTTGTCAATATGTCTGCAGATTACTGCTGCCTTTCCATCTGTTCATGGCATCTTCTCCCACACCGAAATTCACATTGAACCCTAGCCGTGGCCATGATACCATAAATATAAAAGTTACACGGTACCCTTGCACTGAGCTCGCACACTCAGCTAGAGATTAGCTGGCCTTAGCGGCACTGAGGAACGGGCTCTGTGTTGGTGGTATTTGTGGCACTGCCACCGAGCCACAGAGATAATATATTGCTCCTTCCCCCTTTACTCACCTTCCCAGTATTTCTTCTCTGTCCCAGCAGGATGTCCCTGGAGCCTTCCAGCTTGTCAAGCACAGCACACTGCTCTGTGCTTGAAAGCATATGGCCAACAAAACAAAGAGCTTGCAGCTGGAATTTGAATGTGGCACAAACGGAATTGCTTTAAAAATCAAGGTATGTGCTAGGAAGAAACAAATTGTAAAGATACCAGACACAAAAAGAAATGTACACCAACCACTGGTCTCAAGCCAGGAGCAATCATCTAAACTTCCCATGATGATAATCCAGCCATCTCCTTGTGCAGGACCTAACTGTGCTGATGGTAAGTTCTCCTGGTATTTAACACAAGCCTTACTGCTACTCTATGTTCATAGGTTACTGTTTCCTTGCAAATGGAAAACAGATGACCACTTTCCCATTTACAGCAACATTTTAGACAACTAGCACCAATACCTCCTCTTCATATCTACTCTTCTACAAAAAACTCTTTTTTTTGCTAGAAATTATTTTTAAAATTCATAGTAAATGAAGGTCTTTTCACTACCTCTATGTATTTCTTAAAATGTGGACTCCAATACAAGAAATATTGCTCTCCTCAAGATCTTACAAGTGCCATGTGAAGGACATTATTTAGCATTCATGCCTTCCATATGATACTTGGAAGAGTTAGATTCTTTTTGTTATCTGTCATAGATCCATTCCTATGGTGCTCTTTCATAGCCAGGTGTTCTGTACATAATCCTACTCCTTCCTTTCTAAGGTGATCATATGGCTGTGTTTCTCAGGATTGTTCTTGTTCGTGTCTTTTTTCCTTAGACTTTTCACCTTTGCACACAAACTCACAAAATGATCAGTGATTTCTGGGATTTTGTCACAGGAAAAGCAATTTGAGTCATTTCAGTGCATCCAATTTTCCCATTCCTATTCTGTTCTTTCATTATTAATTTTAAAGATTGTTAGCCAATAGATCATAGTTAATATCTTTAGAAAAGACTAATTCAGTCCTATTTAGGCTATAATTTTTGACAATCTATCCTTAATATTTGTGTTAATTTAATGCAATTATAAAAGGTTTCTAACTTCCCCTTTTCAGTACCTGAAAACTGTGGAAAACAATTTACCACCTTTCTCCACCTCAATAAGTTCTGATTTTGAAAACTTGTTGTAAGCTGTCGCACTAAAATATGATCAACAAATTCCCCACAGGATCATCACAGAAGGTGTGGTGGAACGTTTTTCATGAAAAGCTGGGATAAAATACAGCAACAGAGACACTTTCTGTAGGCTGCTGGTAGGCTCATACACTCACTTCCTTGGTGATTTCATTTGCCTTTGTGCATGCAGTCGATGCACAAGTGCAGGAAAAGTGGAAGTAATACTTTGGTCAGGATGCAGGAATGCTCGTTGGATGAAACAGCAGAGCAGAGATGGGAGAGCTGTCACAACCTCCCAAATCTGTGGTACCTGGGATGTAATGTAGGAGGAAATTTCTGCATAGATCCCCCCAAAAGAGCTGCTGAAGGCCTGTGACAGACTAGTGCTGCAGAGTCTGGATTTCCGTGGGTGAGAGGAAATGTCTCAGAAGCTGTGGGCAGTTATGGGTCAGGTAGATGTGCAAAGGCTCAGGATAGCTTCAGGGGGTGGGGAATGGGAAGAAAAGGCTCTTCTTCCTCACAAGGCCAAGGATGAGGACATGCTATTATTCCTAGAAGTTATTTTTCCAAGGACAACTTGTCCTCAGGCACTTTTGTTTTGTTAATAAGGATGCGGCCAAGCTAAGCAATTTTCTCTAAGTCATTGTGTGCATTTCTTTCTCAAACCATGTCCATGGCAAATTATGTATAATTGGTCTGTAAGGCTCTCTGTGTCCTGCTTAATCTGCTGTTTACTGATATGGTCTTTATCAACACTGACAATTTTTTTCATGATGATTTTGTCACCTCTAACAGAATGTAAACAGTGATTATGTAAACAGCTTACACTCCTATTCATCATGTTCAAACACTTTGATTTCTTATCTTTTTAAGGGTGAGGACTGTATACAGAAATGTGGTAGCATTTACTGAAATTTATTTGGGCTGGGTGAAAGCACAATCCTGCGTTAGGGATGGGCCACACCCGCTGTGCTCTGCAGGACTTGCACATTGGGCTGTAGCTTTGAATGGCACTTGGGGCATATTGTCGGACAGATTGGTCCCTCCTTCAGAGCACAGGTCTGTGCCAGGTGTTGGTATGCTAGGGCACTTCTCTGATAAGCACAAGAGGTAGGTCCCAAATAAAAATATACCTTCATCCCACCCCATGTGCCAGTGTAATGGTACCAAAGCTTTCAGAGACGTGAAGTCCCAAAGCATGAAAATTAGGTATTTCCACACAGATTTCTTACCTGAAATTCAGTACATATCACTGAGATACCATATGCAGAAACTTCCTCTTTTTTTCTTCCCTGGCAGGTGGAACTTTATGTTTTAAGGAATATCATTCTTTCAGGAATCCTTAACCAGTTTTGGCGTTTGAGTA
This sequence comes from Machaerirhynchus nigripectus, assembly GCA_013397975.1. Taxonomy (NCBI): domain Eukaryota; kingdom Metazoa; phylum Chordata; class Aves; order Passeriformes; family Dicruridae; genus Machaerirhynchus; species Machaerirhynchus nigripectus. The sequence continues at coordinate 1,301,697 of VZRQ01002298.1, forward strand.
GAAAAAAGCATTTCATCCCTTTTGTGAAAACAAGGCAAAGTTGTATTTGTCACAACCTTCCTCTCAAATTACTGTTTGTAATTCTCAAGTAATCCAGCTTAACATAGTTCAGCTATTTGCCTGAAGTTTTCATTAATATGAGATAAAGTATAATTCTCAAATGGCACAGTTTAACACACCAGCTCTTCCAAATCTGCATTGATATTCTGTTATGTATAGTATAAAAAGAAAAGTCTCATGAACCTGCTCTATCAACAGTGTATACTGGAACTGCACCATTTTTTAATCTATTTTTTGTTCTTCCATATTTAGTCCTGCTGTTATTCCAAAGAGGAGGGAAATTATTCCACTACTTCATAGAAATCTCTGCAGTGTAAGGCTGAAAATTACTTCAAGAAATCATATCATCTAGTGATTCCCACCCGTTTTTAGCTGGTGGGGGATAACTTCATCTCAATTCTGTAGCCAGTAATGGACAACTGAACTCCAGGCTCACAGGCCTCCAGGTATCCCAAGATCTCAATATAGGTATCTTGAGACCAGGAACATCTGCTCAGTCACCTCCTGTTGCAGATTTGGGTGTATCCTGCTGTCACCTTTGTAATTCATACAACTTGTTCTTGGCTTCTTCATTTTCAAGGTGATCCTTGAGGAGAGAATGAGCTCTGAGCAGACAAACAGCTCTGGCCACAGCCTGCTAACAACTGTCACCCTTCTTAAATGGCTCTGGTCCTTCCTTGGTCAGGGAAGATGACATTCATCCACAGTATCAGAGATCTTTCTATGTGACTGGGAGCTGGTCGGAGGCTGCCACCCCCAAAGGGTCAACCAGCTCGCTGGTTTCTGGCTGGCAATGTGCTGGGCAAATTATCCAAGCAGTCTATGGATGGTCATCAGAACATACAGCCCTGATTTAGTCTCTCCTCATCCTTGAGGCAAAATTGAACAGAACCATCCTCAGCTGCTCTTAATAACATTCAGTGTAGACAGTGCTCAACTGCCCTTTCAATTAAAAGGACAATGTCTAATCTAAATTGCCTTTCCTCAGCAAATGAGATTGTTTTCCTGCTGATTTTGGAGAAAGAGTACATATTTCATGCATGTGAAGAGTCACATCATCCTCGTCTTCTTTCTGGTCGACAGGTTCAATTCTTTCAGCCATTCCCAAGAAGTCACATGCCTTACGATTCATGTTGCTCACCTCTGAGCTCTGTGATTCATGGAGCTACATTCTTCTAAAAATACCTAGCCCAAAAATAAACACAGTTTTCCATCTGAGGTCACTAATGCTATGCTGAGTAAAAGAACAAGTTCCTATATTTTATACCTGTTAATGCATCCCAGAAGGGCGTTTGAATGTCTTGCAGCAGCACTATATTTAGCACTTCCAATTGCAATCTATTGTCATCCTCTGGATTCTTTTCTGCAGCAGAAAAAACTGAACACATCAGGACAAACTTCTACAGGGCCCTACCTCTTGACTCATCGCATTCAAGGAACACACTGAATGACAAACTCAAACAGTAATTTGAAATCAATTGTACATACACCTCGTAACTCTATCTGAATCATTTTTCTTCAGCTTGCTTCTGAAAACATTGTGTGGGATTGTCAAAAGCTGTGGTACAGTCAGTATAAATTCTGTCTGTGGTTCCTCAAGGTTTTGCTAGGTTTCTATCCATGTTTTAGATTTTTTAGGATGGTACCATGTGATTTGCTCTTTAAAAACCTGTATATTTCCTGTTTTGTTGGTTATGTAGTGACTGCTCAGTGAGAGCATTTCTAGGTACTGAAGTTAAATTCATCCATCACTGTATGTCCCGTAGATTTCTTTCTAGCCTTGCTCTAAATATAGGTTTTGTTTTAATTTTCATAGTAAAAAACTCCCTGTCCACCTGCAATTTTCAGAAATGATCATTAGCAGTGCAGAGGTTGCTCAGGATAAATCCTGAAATACTCTCGGAGAAATTTCCTCAGAACCAGCTCAAATGAATACAGCTAGCCTGTCTAGATGATCTATCCTGTGCTCTTGAAATTAATTTCATGAATGCACCTGGTTAAAATTAACTTTATTTTGTGATTAATAAAGGAAAAAAGGAACTCCATGGAGTGTCCATCATTCATATTGCTTTTAAAATACTATGCATATTTGAGTAGATTTTTCAGAAAACCTCATCTATGATGCAGACCCCCATGGACAAACACAATTCATTGATTTCAAATTCCACCTTGAGCTCTGTCTGACAAATATGTTAATTTCACTATTATAACTAGATTACCATGTAGAGATGGAGTCACAGTCACCAAATTCATTTCATGAGAAGACTAGTCCTTTTTAGATCACTATATAAAGTTTGAATTATTTCTCTTTCTCAGAATCCTTTAAAGGATTAAGTATTAAATTATATATATTATTTTAAGAGCTGGGTTTGCTGGTCCTTTCTCTCCTCATAATTCACTGCCTTCACTTCTACCTGTATTTATAGTGGGCATGAATGAAGTTTTCCCAGGCAGAAAGCAAGATTAAAATACTTTCAAAAACCAGTTAATATCTCTGCTTGAATGCACCACATAGCAATGACCATCCCTATTTTTTCAGATTCCTCATATTCTCAAGAGGTTTTTTGTGACTGATGTCAGTTTTACTCTTCTACATTTTTTATGCAGTTGTTCTTGTTTTCTTTTTTAAACAAAGCCCCTCCTTCTTATGCCAGAGTGTTTTTCTCTGATAGATGCAAAACATCACCTGGGCATGCTCCGTTTGCTCACACACAGGCTCTCCATACAGGTGCATATTCACAATGTCAGGTCAGATGTCAAGAGTCATTTGAATTTCGAAATGAAATATTTGCCGTTTGGCAGCTTGGTGGGGGCATTGCCACTGACTTTAACAGTGTCAGACCATCAGCCACTGTTTGTGCAAAATTTGCCATGTAACATTTCTATTGTGTAATTCATACAACTACAGGTAAATAATGACATTTGCCTTCACTTGTTCACTCTTTCTTTTCAGGGAGCAACTAGTCACAGAATGCATCAGGATGAAGGTCTCACAGCACTGGTTGCACATAAAGACGCTCCAGTCACAGCACAATCTAATTTCAGAGATAATAAGTGACTTTAGCATGGAAGTAGAAAACTAAAGGAAGCTTGAGAAGTTTTTAAGCTCTTACAGAAGAGTAAGATACTTCCCTCAGTGCTAAATAGGCTTTTTTGTGTGTGTTAGACAGACCTTTTCTCCTCAATAGGGAGCTATGTGGTTTTTATACCTTCTAAGAATTGCTGCTCTAGACAGAAATGCATTTTTATTATTTGAACCTTTTATTCATCTGCTTATAGGTTTCTGGAAATAAAACTTGTGTGATTTCTTAACATCACAATTAGGAGAAAACAAACAAAAAAGAAGCAGACACTAAAGTGATATAAGGAACATGTGAAATATTTAATAAGCAGAAAAAGAACCCCAGAAATAAAGGTTGTTCAGTCTCTCAGATTTCAAAAAATAAAGATTAAGTAAAGTAAGTTTAGGGACAATAATGTCACTTTTCTGACAGGAGGCTTCTTTGCAGAAGATTGCATGAGGTTAAATTACCTACATGGTACCCCCCCAAAAAATTAAACAGCACTGGCTCAGAGCACCGCCCAGAAACCCAGGAGACCAAATTACTTTATCTGCCTCCCTTTGATGAGCAACTCTTCCCCAGCCACAGAAAAAAAAAAAAAAATTCAAAGACAAACCACAAAACTGCAGGGCTTTGCCTTCTTGCCTCTTGCCTCCTTCAGTGAGCCCTGGCCAAAGAGGTGTTCTTCAGACATGGCTGCAGTGCTGGCCCCAGCTGTGCTGCCCTTTGCTTTGTCACTGTTGGTGACCCAAGAGGTGATACCTGAGTGCAGAGCACTCAGACAGACACACAGCCCTGCCTAAGCGACACCTTCCCAAGGAGAAGCTTCATCCTTTGCAATTCCCTATTCTTGTTTTCCTGAGGTCTCATTATCAAACCTGCCCAAAATGGAGTTGTGCTCAGCACTCTTGTTTAATGCAGAGCGTAAGAGGACAATAGGATTTTATTAACCCCAAATATAAAATGCATCTGTGCCCAAGCAGGAGCAGTCCTACTAGTCTTACAAAAAACCAGGCAAGTGGGTCCTGAGCAAGCCCATTTTCTTCTCCTCCAGCCTCAGCAGAGGCTGGCAAAAAGCTCCCTCCTCTGTAGGTACTTCTGTCCACTGCAGCTCCTTGGAGCTCTACTCTTTCCTCGGACAGCTGAGGACTCTCCCAGGTAACTGAGACGCTCCCTGCACCAACTTGCAGAGGGTTTGACCTTACGTGGATTCATTAGTCCATCAGTGCAGACAGACTTCTACACCTGCACAAGGTTCACTGCAAGGCTGGGGCCAAAATAATTCCCAGCTCCACTGTGTGCCATAGTCAGGCTCAGTTACTCATTCTAGCCTCAAACCAGAAAAAGGTCTAGGGGAGAACCAGGAGAAAGAAAATCAAATTAAACATCCGGAATAGTACAATTATCTTACATTATTTTCTCCATGTCTCAATCTTCCCCAAGCCACTTTTGTGAAATGCCCTATCTGATTGGTGCAGGATTGTTTGGCATGAGCACGGTCTGAAAAACAAACTTCACTCCCTGGAGAATTTTGTTGAGCATAATAGATCCGTGTGAAGGTCTAAATCAATAGAAGTCTTTCTGAATGCATTTCTAGGAAACCTAGAAATATCACCAGTGACTTTGACTAAAATACAAGGTGATACTGTTTGGAAAGCAATTTATATTTAAGTAATTTAAATTTCATAGCAAAGAAGGCCATATAGTGTGAACTTCACCCATGCCAGGAGAGGGAAGCTGGAGGTGTTCAGGGACTGCAAATACTAGCACAGTTTTGGGAGGAGGTTTGAGAGTGGGTTTTTTTTTTTTGCAAGTATAATTTCTGGATCCTATTTCAATCCCAAAGGAATCCCCTTTTCTGTCTCCCTTGAATTTCAGCTTTTGCATATTTTTTCTCCCTAAGGTTTACTTTCTGCCAGAGGATTACTTTCCCCTTTATTAAAAGCTTCTTTTAGGCTATCAAAGTAGGTGTTTAAGGTCTGCATTCTGTCACTTCTTATTTACATGTTTTCAAGTGCTTCTCCTAAAGCTTAAGCTTAACTGAAGGAGAAATAAATGTAGAGGCTAAGCTACCATACAGTCGGTTGAAATGCACACCAGGGATTCTTCCCCTTTTCCCACTCTTAGGACTAGCATTTATGAAAGGTCTGATTCTCCTAACCTCAATTTTGTCACCCAGTGCCACCCACAAACCTTTATTTCAGCTTCAGCACCATCTTCCTGACACCTAAAGTGGGGATGCATCCCTATGTGCCAGTTCCAGGATTCAATGATCTTGTTTTGCTCTTGCATCTCTTTGACTGAGTAGCTCAGCAACTACCTTCAGTCCAAACCCAGCTGAGATGCCTTAAGCCTACCTTTGCCACCTTCCAGAAGCATGCCCTCTCCATGAGGATATATGCTAGTCATGCCAGAAACAAAGGGAGGAAAGAAGTCGTGATTTCCTATAGACTGACTGAAGTGATGCCAGCAGGTGGATGGCAGTGAGGGCAGGAATCACGGGGCCAGAGAGGGAGGAGAAAGGGATTTCACATCACCTGGTGCTCCCACCTGGTATGGCAGCAAGTGTTGTTCAGAGCTCTCCCAGGCTGTGGAGGTGCTGACCCTGCATTTCTCTCTTTCTAAAACTGAGGTTTCACTGGTCACCAGGGTATTAAATAAAATATGGTGTCTGCTTTCTCCAGCCATTTTAGTTCTTTCCCTTAATTTATGAATGAGTATTTCTAGTGTTTCTCTTGGGAGGCAGCCCACATGTCCACAGTGTGTCTAAAAGGTGGCATCACTCCCTTGCACCCTGCCCCTTCACATCCCTGTCCCTTTCTCTGTGGCCAGCTTTTCTAGGGGCCGGGCTGGCCAGGAGCACAGCAGAGAAGGGGGGTGACCACAGCACTGGCTGCAGGGCCCACTGCTGGCACCAGGACCCCCATGATCAACACAACTTGGTGGCATCCATGCACTCCGTGAGGGGGCCCAGTTAGGTCAGCCCTGCAGCAAAGCCCTATGATGATCTGAAGACCAAAAGCCTGGCTTTACCACCACCGTGCTGCTATGAGCTGTGTGTTGATGACTTAAAGTGTTAATTACACTTCGTTTTGTCCAGGTTTGATTGATACAAACTCATTTGCTTCCAGGGATCTCTTACTGGGGGCCATCGCACCCCTGAAAACCTTAGAAAGAAATTCGAAGATTGAAAACCCGTTGCAGCAGCAGAGAAAACAATTTGCAGGAAAACAGAGAACACCAGCAATAAAGGCAGGCAGAGGGAAGGGATGCAGCTCTCCAAGGCTCCCCCAGGGCACAGCGAGCTAAAATCAAAAGAGAAAACAGCATGCAAGACCAAATGCTGCCAGTGGCAAGTCCAAAAAACAGCTGGAGAGAAAGGCAGCTCTTGGAAATGAAGCTGCCGCTTACCCTCGCCCCTTCTTTGTAAGTATCCCCCATACGAAAAACAAGATACTATGAAATATTAGACTGTTCTGCTCTCATAAATTTTTCCCTCACTTTTCTCTTGGCTATGCCTGCTTTTTTAACCCTTGGCAGCTTGCTCACCAGGCCTGCTGTGCTGGGGCTGGGACACCAGTGGGTTGTGCAAGTCCATGCTCCCTCAGCAGCCTGGACAGGGATGGAGGTGCAAGCACTGGGGAGGTCACAGCTTCAGCTGGCTTTCCTCATCCTTATATTCAGATTTTCTTTCTCTCTTCAGGATAGGAAAAGCAACTGGAGAGAGAGTATTGTACATCTGGTGTTCATAGAAGGGTTTGGGTTGGAAGGCATCTTCAAGGATCCAGCCTTCCTGCTATGGGAAGGGACACCTTCCACTAGACTGTGTTTCTCAAAGCCCCATCCAGCCTGGCCTTGAACAATTCCAATGATAAAACATCCTTGTACTTGGTCTTGTTGATCGTCATGAGGTTTGCATGGGTCACTCCTCAAGTCTGACAAGGTCCCTCTGGGTGCCACTCCCTGCAGTAAGTTGACTGTACTACTCAACATGTCATCATTCTCAGACTTGCTGAGGGTGCATTCAATCCCACTGTCCATATGTTAAGTTTCCCCTTTTCATTTTGAATGCAGTGTTCCATTCATATATATATATAATATTTACATATATATATTTATATAAATGGAACCCCTCTTCAAAATGTTGTGCCGGTTTTGGCTGGGGTAGAGTTAATTTTCTTTACAGTAGCCAGTATAGGGCTGTGTTTTGGATTTGTGCTGGAAACAGGGTTGATAGCACAGGGATGTTTTCATTATTGCCAAGCAGTGCTTGAACAGTGTCAAGGCCTTTTCTGTTCCCCACCCCACCCACCAGCGAGGAGGCTGGGGGTCCACACGAGTTGTGAGGGGACACAGCCAGGACAGGTGACCACAAATACCAAAGGGATATTCCATACCCTACACATGGTGCCATGCTCAGTATATAAAGCAGTGGGAAGAAGGGGGAAGCGGGGGGACATCTGGAGTGACGCCGTTTGTCTTCCCAAGTCGCTCTTAAGCATGATGGAGCCCTGATTTGCTGGGGATGGCTGAACACCTGCCTGCCCATGGAAGTGGTGAATGAATTCCTGGTTTTGCTTTGCTTGCATGTGTGGCTTTTGCTTTACCTGTTAAACTGCCTTTATCTCAACCCATGAGTTTTCTCACTTTTACTCTTCCAATTATCTTCCCCATTCCACTGAGGTGAAGGGGCAGACCAAGCAGCTGTGTGGAACTAAGTTGCTGGCTGTGCTTAAACCACAACATTTTTTTTCGGTACCCAACATGGGGCTCAAAGTGTCCACAATAACAACAGATTTGATTAGAATGTGCTAGATTGAATTTGTAGCTGTTCTTGCTGTTTAGCTATTAATGAGCAGGCTTCTATGCTTGCCATGAGGCTCGCTTGCCTGACTGTGTATCAGAGCCGAGTGCTCGTTAGTGGCTGCTTTCTGCTTTCGCTGCTTGCTGTGCTGCTGTGCTGCTTATCATCTTATTCTGCTGTGCTTGGGAACATTTTGATAACAGCCTGGGCTGGCTGATGGCCAGGGCATCGCTGCTGTTTCTGTGCTGCTGTACTGGACAGGCTGGAACTCTGGTGAGAGCTTGAGTTGAAGAGACTCTGATGGATGAGTCAGTGTGGGAGCAGCACACCCGAAGTATCTGTGCTGCAGTAGTTGTACCTCTGAAGGGATGTGGCCTAGGGATGAGACCACACTGGAGAAGGGCACACCTCAGAGTGTCATTGGCTGTGACCAGTGAGGTCATGCTTGAACACCTCAAAGCTTGTGGCCATAGATAAGCCCATGACACTATTTACCATCTGGAAGTACAGAATGGTACAGTAGATAAACATGGAGGCAGTAGTTTTCTACATCTAGAAAGTTCATGGAATGTGATAATCTCCTACTCAAGGCAGATGCACTTTTCACAGTGTTCAACAAGGTTTTAGAAGGGCTACGAAGGTCATTGGGAATGGTGCACTCAGCCCCAACTCTGTATTTTTAAGTCTCCCTGGGTGCTTAACATTTGTGTTTAAATCAGTTTTAAGGTGACTTCTCATTTTGCATTGTAGCTATATTGTTTTAAAACATTTTTGTAATGGTAAAAAATGAAAGAAAAATTCTTGTGAAATTTTGCACTGGTATCCTTATCTTGAGATTTTCTAGTTGGACAATTGCAGCCAAGGATTACAAGCTCCCAATATGAATGCATGTTTGAGTGTGTGCTTATAATATATACCCACAGAGGAATACAGGGAAACAACATCTATTTTGTCAACCCCTGCACTTTTCAAATTAGATGCAGAAGAGTTATTCTAATTATTTAAAGGTCTCTGAGCCTCAGCAAATTGTATTGACAGAGCTTTCGCTTTCAATAAAAAACAAACCTAAAATGCTTTTGTAAATGTGTTGTTTTCGTCAAAATTTTAGTTCACTGTTACTGACTTTTATACTGGGCAAAAGCTGTGCAGGCAGCCACATTTATGCACATCACCATCCCTTGTCCCCTTCTTCCCCACCACAAGGCTCCTGATTTCTCCAGTCTGTTAACATCCCCAACTCCTGACACACAGAAATCCAGCTGCACAAGGAGCCAAGAGCATTGGGTTAGCTTCTAAGTAAAGGCAGAGGCAGGGAAAAATAAATTTAAGGAGAGGATTTGGGAGTGCAAAGCATGAAACTGGGACAGGCAATATGAAGAGGGCTGAGTACTGGTGAAGCAGGAATCAGATGAGCCGGGATGATTGAAGCAGAGAGGAGCAAAGATTTTGCTACAGATTGTCCTGTCATGAAATTGAAATATAAGGCTTTAAATTACAAGGTAGGTGAGGCAGAATGCGATAAAAGGAAGCCAAGGGAGTAGTAGTGAGCAATAAGCTGTGCTTGTGATGCACATGCACCATAAGTGCATGAACAAATTAATGAAAGTATTGCATTAGCATCTGCAGCAGGATCATCCTTTCTCTACATCCACATAGAGCTCTCCTGGACATGGCTGCCTCTTACCAGTGGGGTGTTGCTCATGCCCATCCAAATTTTCCACTGAAAGGAGTGGTACTGCTCTGGTTTTAATGAGTTTCCTAATAAAGAGGTGATGGCTGGCAGTGTAATTTCCCTTCTACACTTTGTGCTTTCATGATGGGAGTTTATTATTAACCTTACTACTACATTTTCTGTTATTTTACTCTGGTGGTTTAATTGTATTTCCACCTCAGTCATGTGCATTCATTTTCTAATAGTCTCCTTTCCCAGACTGCTTTCATGTGAGCAGCAGGGTTTTTCAGTTAACTACTCTGCGATGGTTTTAGTATGCATTTCTTTCTGGTTTAATCTTTCTCTTTTTTCTCTCTGTCTGTGTATTAGTCATCCTTAATGGGGTACAGCACCTTGCGCTCTCTGACATGGAAAACAGGGACAGTGTAAGCAAACATCAAGGACAAAGCATAAAAATAACAGAGGCAGTCTCCATAAAAGGGGAATTAATGACTCAGGCAAATGGATGCCACATGTAAGTAATTTTAAGGAAGAAAAGCATCAGCCATGCTTAGAAATGCAGATGTATTTATCGCCTTTCAGCCCCCCTATTTAGCTGTTACTAATGGCGTATTGAAAGGGAACAAAGGAAATTTCTGAATGCAGAAGCAAGGATGTCTTAGCAGGTGGTCGGGGTAATGGAAATTTAGGGCACAAGCAGCAGATCTGATTCTTATTTTATTAATGCTGACATAAATCAGGCTTGTCTATCCACTGAAGGAGTGAAAGAAGTTATACCAAGGTAGAGTTGGAGAGAAGTCGGTCAGGTTTCCCGTATCCAGTCTAACACAGAGCAGCAGCCCCCTCAGGAACTGCACCTTTGCTCTCACTAAATAAGACAAGATGGAAATGAATCTTTGTATTTCACTATAAAATACTAGGATGTGTGCACAGATGACTCTTGGTATTCGAGTGCCAGTGTAATAATACAAAGGAGCAAAGGTGCAGTAACCCAAGAGGTACGGTCAGTGGTTTGGTATTCAGTCAATAAAAATAATTGGGAGTCAACTCTTATTTACAGTCTGGCCTCTTTCCAACACCAGCATTTTAGGGGAGTTGTACATTGGATCTAAATGAAAAGTAATTTGCCAGAATTAGTTAAAGGTCTCCAATGTGAACAAGAATCAGGACCTTTGATTTGACATCCTGGTGCATGTTTCCATTTGACATGTTACACGCTAACACTGTTTGTAAGAAGTGGGAGCAGTCACATTCATTTGCTGAAAAATTGTAAGCAGTGCAGAAGGTCTCATGAAGCTGAAACAAGGCTCAAAGGGATTGCCCTGTAGCACAAGTCAAGCCTTCCTGCTGATGGGGTTATAAGAAAGATACAGAGCTGTCTTATAAATACCTCTATGAGAAGAAATATCTGGGTGCTAGCTCTTTGAACTACTGTGGAAAGGTATTACAGGCAGGTGGATAAAATGTAACAAAATCAAATGGAAAATGAAGCATGTCCAAAATGACAAAGCTGAATAAGCTTGTGTTGATGTGAGTTGATAGATGTGGGTTCTGGACTCTCCATTTCTGGTTATCCATGCTGGATACCTTGCAAGAAAACATACTTTAGCAAGGAACATATTTAGAGTTCAGAAGAGGAAACAGTAAATTAAAGGGCTCATATTAAATAAATATTTTATTAGATAGTCTAACAGCCTTGACTTTAACCCCTGTGAGCCATTTGCTCTGGCTGTCCATCACGGCCAGATGCCCTGGAGCCAGACGGGGAGCAGTGGTGCATGTAGCCTTCAAGCACGTGTACCCGGCTGTGTTATCGTGGGCAGGCTCTTCCTAAAGCCTGGCTAATGAAATCCTGCCACAGAGATTCGCAACGCATGGAGCTGCATAGGGTTACCTGCCCAAAGAGCTCTGCAGCCTCCGAACACATGAGCACCCCGCTGGGGTTGCTCAGAACTGCAGGACGCCGGAGCACTTGGCCAGCACCCTTGCCAGGCCCTTGGTGCTGCTGTGATGAAAGAGAAGCACCAGTCCCCACTTGTCAGACAGCACAGGGAGCGCCAGAGCCCACATCGCTTGACCTGAGGTCTTCAGCATTACCCGCCACACCATCCGCTTTCCTCGACCACCTTCCCGGGAAGCCTGACCGGGAGATATCCTGCAGCTTCCTGGAGTTACTGACAGTCCCTTCCTCATGACGAGGACTACACCGAGATAAAACAGAGGCGAACATAATTCAATGGCTCAAAATAAAGCCCTGTCCGCAAGCACACCGTGGAGGGGCCCTGAGGCAGAGCGGCCGGGCCGGGCCGGGGTCCCTCAGCCCCGGCCGGGGCGAGGCGCAAAGGGCGGGCGGCAGCGCCACCTGGCGGTCGTGTCGGGGCAGGCGGGCCGGGGGAGCTGCGCTGTTCCTGCAATTCCTGCAAATCCTGCAATTCCTGCAATTCCTGCAATTCCTGCAATTCCTGCAATTCCTGCAGTTCCTGCGCTCCCGGGGCCCTATCGCGGGAATGGGAGCGGCGGGGTGAGGAGAGATGGAGAGATGAGAACTGAGAAGGAGGGAGGCAGGGAGGGAGGAAGGAAGGACGGAAGGACGGAAGGGAGGGAGGGGGGATTTTCAGTTCTGTCACATTAAGAGCGGGGCTGCAGCCATGCATGACCTGCGCCGCCTGCTACAGTGGGGCCAATGCTACATTTTGGTCAGTGGAAAAATCAGTTATTAATCAGCAAAGAACTATTGATTTTCCAACTGCTCTTTCCATAGAATAGGAAGTCAGCTGTTGCAGTTGGCAAGCGGTGAACTGTGAAGTGCCACCGGGAGCACCTCTAGCCCAAAGGAGTGAGTCGATCCATGTTGGGAGCTACAGGGTGTTCTGGGGTCACTGCTCGAATAGAGAAGCTCCCAATTCGCAGGAGACAGGGAGCTACATTTCGTGTTTGTAGTTAAAAAATCAGGGCAAATTCAGTGTCGCACTGGGAAGCAGAATGGAAGATGTGGCATACTGTTCAAATCCACGTAAAACCATGTTTGGTGGATGTAGGCAGTTTTCCAGTCAATTCACAGTGGCCCTGAGAAATACATCATTTTCCTCTGATAGAATTCAGTTAGCGAAGCAAGCTTCTCTCTCTCTTTTTTTTTTTTTTTTTTTTTTTAATGCAGAAGAAATATCATAAGGTGTTCAGTGAGTTATAGTCTTCTGATTGCTTGTCTTCTATGTATAGATCAATTGTGATGGTTCACTCAGGCAAACGTGCTGATCTGGACCATACAGATTTGCCTATTTATTTTAGTTATATCTGTAATGGAGATTTTTATCACTAACCACTGGGATTTGGGATTCTTTTTATGAAACCTGACCAGAAACATAACATTCTGAGACCTGAAATTCTTCTTTTGTAGTCTTTGTCCTAAAATCTCTGAGTAATATACACAAGAACATCATTGAAATACGTCCACAATGCAGAGCTTATGCTGACATTTACCCAGGAGAGTGTCAGCATCAGCAGTCTATAGTGTTGCATAATAGAAACAGGGCAGTGTTCTTTCATACTTTTTGGTATGAAAATTATAATTTCATGATCTAGAAGATGTCCTGCTTTGGATCAGAGCTTTAGCTGTCCAGCAGTCAGCAGAGAGTGAGGGTTGGCTCACATCTATTTTGGGTACCTTGACAATATGCACACAGTCCCTGTTACTCCTTATTGCAATGCATTTCTCCAGCAGATCAAATTGTGGTTGTTTCTTCAGTCATGGTCCAGCAACACAATGACAGTAGCAAAGATGTGAGCTCTCACAGCTGTCATTAAGAATCACAAGTTCATTTACTCACTACTGAAACTTTTATCTGAAATAATCCAATATTGTGCAACTGCTCCAGGAAACTAGAAAGAGACAAGATGTCTCTTTGAAACCTGAGCTATGAAAGAATTACCCTGCAGCTTGACACGAAGAGCACTGTGCACAGCTCTGTTCTAGTGATCACCATCAGGAGAACATTGGAAGGTAGGTTAGATGCTAAAGTTGCTTGTGGAAGTTAGTGTTCCCAGTGTCACAATTAGTGCTGCCACTATGGTGGAAACAGTCCTAGCTTCATATAGCACCAAGGGCACATGCAGCCCTACTGCATGGAAAAACTGGTCAGCTCACATGGTTTAAGTCCAACTGAAATTAATGCAATTTTTTGATTTATTAGGAGTGCATATTTAACCTGTTATCAGTGACACATCAGATAAACCACAGTACCAGACACTTGCAAAATGTTAATAAATGCCTGCAGATTTCTAAGCATGCCTTTATAGCCCCAACATTTAAGAGCTCCCCTTCCAGGCAGTATGCACTACAGCCCCCATGCTTTGTGTGTGGGTGCAGGTGCCCATGTGCAGCCCCTCCTGTGGAGCAGGGGGTGCACCTGCTGTGCCCACGCCAGCGCCGCTGCCACACCCTGCCCTGGGCAAGTGCCCCTCATGGCTCCATGTGCAGCCTGAGGAGTGGCATAGCCCCCGTGCCACCCTGTGCTCTGGGACATGGGCTGTATGCTGCTGGGGATGCTGGGGGGGCATGCCTGGCAGCGCTCCAGCAACGTCACTCATCCTCCTCCTTCTCCAAGGCATCTACCTGGGGACAGGGTCTCTGTCATTCCCTGGTTATTGATTAATAAGGATAGTCATCTTCCTGGTCATCTACCAGCACTGGATACTCACTCTCAAGTGGTTTTGGGTGTCCCAAAAAGCTACTTAGATGGGGGTGCTGTGGGGCACCCCAGCTGGGGATGTGCTCCTGGGTTTCCATTGCTGCCTGTTGCTGTGGGAGCAGGACAAGCTCACAGCTGGCACTGCCCTTGTTTCTGGGAGCTGAAGGTTCGTCAGCTGATACTCCTTGCTTTCCTGGTGTGCTGCCTTTTCCGGGAAGGGTCCACACTTCTGGCATGGGGTGCTGAGCAGCAGCTCTCCCTGTCTGCTCCTGGTCCAGATCAGGGTCCTTCCAGCTAACTTTCCCAAGGCAAAACCTTTAAAGACATGAACCCTTTGTCTTGCTCTGTTAGAAGAATTTGCAATACAGCTAAAAAGATCGACGTTTACTGGTGGTTGGTTATATGGCCCTGGCCTGGAAGGCTTTATAAGTTTCAGATCCTCTTTGAATGCAGCTCCCTAGAAAACTGGGGGTTTGTTGCAACTGTTTCTCTCTCTCCCCTGTACTGATATTCTTCCTGTTTAGATAGTAGTAATCTATGTTTCTAGATATGCTTATTTGTTTTCAATCTAATATTTCTGCACCTTTTCTTCATTTTGTATTTTTAAAAATTTTTTTCCTTAAACAAGTTTTCAAGGAGGTGTTCTGCTTTTATGTGGATCATTCCTTTTCCATGCAGTTTCTCTGAAATGCTTCCTTCCTCTGCTGCTTTCCACACTGTGTCAGTGCCTCTTCAGCTTGATATTACTTATTTTGGGGTGTTTTTTACTTCCTTCTTAGAGATTTCAGCCCTTGGGTCTTGGTCACCGTCCACAAGCAACCGAGAGTGTTCCCGGTGGTGCTGGGGTGACGGAGTGCTTTGCGCAGTCACACACCGCGTGCTGCCGAGTGAGCCTCCTCGGGGCTACGCCGGAGCTGATCTCAGCAGCTCCTGTTAGTCTATAATAGCGCACAATAATGTTGTGACTCTTGGTTTGCAGCTGTTTGCATTAGACCAGGACATGGAAAAAGAAACAGTAATTTGGGAGCGCATTTTTTTCCATTTTTTTTTCCATCTCAAGAACAGCAAGTGGTCCAAATTTAGCCAGCTGTGGTGCTTCTCTCTGGTGGCTCTGTGGCACAGCTTGATCAACAGGAAAACAGGGAATTATAGAGAAAAATAAGTATGAGCAGTGGTATTTTCAGACATGAGAAGAACCTTATAACTGTAGGGGTTCACTGTTCTCTAGCTCAGACAGCATGGAATTGTCCTTTAGAAAGAAAAAAAAGGACAAAGAATGGTAAACAATCTCTTTTGAGTCCTTTCTTATATTTCATGTGCACTCACATCTCCAGTTTTATAGACCAAACCAGATGGAACCAAGTCTTGTGTTAACTTCTTCCCCCCTTTGAAAGATGTAAAATGCAAAGTCCAAATAAATCAACAAAATTAGATAAGAATCATGTTTGCAAAGTTGTATTTACAATGCAACTTCTTTCCCTCACTCCTGCAGCCCTCCTGCTCTTAGGTTTATGCGCTATGTGAAGCTTTATAAAGCTGACATTTGGGATTAATCCCTGGAGGATTATCTTTGAAGCAACATACCACTTCTAAGAACTAAAGATTTTTTTTTAACATTCTGCATTCATAATTCTAAGACACAAATAATACTATCAATATTAATGCACTGAAGACATTTTCTTCTATACCTGAGGATATGTTACTACCCACAGAGATAAGTAGGTTTCATAAAGATATACAGAAATCTTAACTTCTGTTATTATGACATCTTCGGAGCTGTAATTGTAATAACACTCCACAGCACAGTATTGTTTCTAGCTGTGACAGAGCCAGAAGTTACCTCTCAGGAAAAATTGACTCCATTGAATCACACATCTCTACTCACGCTGAGAAGATACTGAATACACACACACATCTATGTATAAATAGATATATAAAAATATATATCGAAGTGTGGGTATTCATTTAAGTGAAAATAATTTCCACTTGTAAAAAGTACTTTACTTTCTGTGAATATAATAATAATAATAGCAATAATAACAACTATGATAATAATAATGTAATTTAGGAAGAAATAGTTGAATAGTTGTGCAAAGGTGTGTTTAGGTTTTTATTGGCATAAAGACTTTGTAGGCACTCCTTCTGCATTTAGAAGGTGTCATTTATTCCTCTGCCTGCAGAAGAATATTGTCATTGTTTTGCATCTAGACACCCCTATGAAAGAGGTGAGTTACCACTAAGAATTCCTTGATCTGAAACAGATCTACTGAAATCACTGGAAAACTTTGAATAAAGGTGAAAGAGTGATGTTTAAACACATTCATGGATAACTCACATGAAGGAAAAAGGCTAAACCTAATTATTTTCTGTTGTAAATAGTGATTCTGATTATGTTCTCATTCTTGGATGTAAAACTGGAGCTTCTTCACCAACCCTGCTAAAACAGTTCTAAATTATAATAAATAAGAACTGCTAAAAGAATTAGGTCACTCATGCTCACTACAGAAGAAAAATGTTTTAGAGGGCGAGACACAGTCAGTGGCGATAAACAGTTCTTAGTTATTCTTGTACACCTCTTTCTGTCCAAGAAGGTTGATCTGAAAGAAGAGTTTGCAGTTTCTGGATAAGTTTAAGTTTATGTGACTCAAATACAACCAGAATATTGTACTATTATCCTCACTGATAAAGAGTTGGGTAACTTGCTCTAATTATTTCCTTAATGCTGAAGAAAACAGTAGTGCCCCTTGCAGCAGAGTGCTATTTATGCTTCCTTTATTTCTTCCTAATTTTGTGTAGTGTTTCCTGTGGAGTCCTCAAGACTTTTCTTCAATATAATTATTAAATACTAAGTATAGTTTTTATTAGTTATCTAATTCTCTTTTAGATACCACATAGAAATTAATAAATAAGGGTACTTGACAGAGGTATTTTATATTTTGACTATAAAATAGAAATAATTGATGTACTGATTATCTAATTATATATTTCAAACAGGCAGAAACAGGACTAAAGAGAGCACATTTAAAAGCTTTATTAAAGGCCCTAGGCAACAGATTTCTTCTTCCTGTAATGTATTTTAATACGCTAACTGATTTATGGATAATAGAGCTGCATGAGATGTTTGCAATGGAATTGGGGTCACTTGAAATTTACCTTGGTATCACCACAGAATGATGCACCCTTCACCCAAACATCACCAGCTATAACCACTAAATCATCTGCAGTGGGCTGCTGAGCCCATGACATTCCTGTGTGTACAATCCAGAAAGGTTCTCTGCATCATCTGGTCCCCCGAGACTGCCTTGGCCTCACTTTGTGGCTTTTGCTGGCTCCAGTGGTCAACCTCCTGATTTCCAATCTCATTTTTTCCTGGTTGGTTTGTGTCTTTTGTTGTTGTTGTACCAGTGTTCTGTTTTATCTGAAATAGCTTTTCCCTTTCTAGAGTTTACTCATGTGAAGAAGAGGAGCCTTGTCCTTCCTGAGGGTCTTGCTCAGTGAAGCAAACCAAGTTGTCGTAGTCCTCCCTACTAAACAGAGTGAGTACCTCTGTTCATCCTAAAAGCTCTCTTCTGTGTCCAGTCCAGTTTAAATTCAGCTTTCTTGTATGTAAGTGGCTGGAACTGCGTGAAACCCCAAGGACTGTGTGCTTTTTGCTAGAGTCACTACAACCTTTCACTTGCCTTTGCTGCGGCTGCAAGGTGTGGAGACACCTGTGAATACACACGCGCTTGTGTGGATGTACAAGTGTACATGTTTATGTAAGCACACATGTGCATCCACACACATCCACCCATTGTTTCACGTGTTTGTTGCCAGCTGAGAAACTCTCAGATTGCAGTGCATGTTTTTATTATTTTTGCTGAAGTGCACGTCCTTTGTGTTACGGTACTCCATTGGGATTCCTCCTGTCCTCAGGAATCCCTCTCCCTGTGTGACAGTCTCCTCCATACTGAGGACAGTGTACTTGGCAAGTTTGGTTGCCACTTTTCCACTTTTCATATTATTATTATTGCTAAAACTAAACCAGATCCAGTTCTTGAAAAATTTTGCTCATCATCTTTTTCCAGCCCATCACGTTGACATTCTCCCTTCAAGCATCCTTACACCACATGGCTTGTACTTCTGCTCAAAATAAAATTATCTCATGTGTGGCTGTATAGCAGATGTTTCACAGATGTTTAGATAAATGAAATTTTGGTCTTAGTATTGCATAGTAATAATAGTTTAAAATATCAATTATAGTTTCTAGGAAAGATGCTAGGCTCATCTGACACATATGTTGCATTGCTCTTCCATGCATCTTCACAGATTTAATTAGTTTTTCTTCAAAAATTATTCCAAGTTCTCTCCTCTTTTGTTTAAATTTGGTTAAGATCTCTACTCTCAGACTTGTGACTGTATGAGCCCAGTCTAGCATAGACTAACTCTGGTTCTGACTATCCTTCTGAATCTGAGATGATGGCTGCTTCCCTCCCTGTGTGTGAGTTGAGTTACTGTATGCAAGAGCATATCCTTAATGTGCCTGTTGCCCATTAAAGAGCAAACAACTCTCTTGATGTGGTCAAAGACTTATCTTTGTTTTGGGATAAGCTGGAAAAAGCCCTGGTGAATGTAACTGTTTCTGCAGGCAGGCAATGAAAGCTGGAGGTAATGGAAGTTGGGATGGACAAACCACATCTGTAATTTTTGTCATTAAGTTTGTCACATTAAACCTGGAATGAAAATACCTCTTTCCCATGGTCTCCATGCCAAAGTAGTTGCCAGGTAGCTGTTTTCTAACTGGGACAGTTGGTTGGTAGCTGTTTTCTAATTGGGACAGTTGGTTGCAACCAGTGCCCTGGCTCTGTTCGTCATCCCTTTGCTTCCCAGCCTACGCACACGGCGTGGGAGAAGGATGTAGTTTGGTGTGATGGTGCAGGCAACATGACTGCCACTGATGAAGAAGCAAATATTGCTGCTGAAGCAGTAGAAGTCTTTAGGCACAGAGCAGGACAGGAGCTGCTCAGACTCTTTGTGGGAGGTCAGGGGAACACATCTTTGCCCTGTTTCACTGTTAGACCTGGACTGAAAATGGAGGCCTTTGTTTCTAATGGGGATTGCAGCAGTCAGATATGGGGGTGGGATGCAGGATCCCACCAGGCTGGGGGAGGATCACTGCACCCACGGGAAGGTGTGTGGAGCCCTTTGAGAAAATCTCCATAATGGTATCCCTAAAAGGGAAGTAAAAGTGGATTCAGGAAATTAAAAAGCACACACAGCTGCTTCAAAAAATCTTATACCTTACTTTCAGCACATTCCTGCAGTATCAGTTGTGGTATTAGGTCTGTCTGAACTCTTTCATTTCCCTGTTGCAGTGTAATGATGGTTTGCTCCCCCAGTCAGCTCATTTTTAATCCCTTTTTTTTTTTTTGAGCTGAGCAAACCTTTTTAATTTTTTTTATAGTGCTTAATAATTATGTATGTTCAGTCCCCTAGGTGGTATGTTAATTCTTTTCTTTCATCTACTTAATTAGAAGATTTTGTTCTGCATAAAATATATGAGGCAGCTGGGGCAGGGTCTTATGAACTGGTAAGCATCCAATAGCTATATTAAGCAGTTTCTTAAGGCTTTGAAATTGTCTTCAGATGGTAGCTGTTGACAAACCCTGAAGTGAAGCACTACTTGAATATTCGCATTAAAACCGCCATTGCAGTTAAGTTAGCGATGCATGATTAATTGGCTTAAAAGCAATAGATTCATATGGAGTAAAATGCCCCTATGAAAATCAATAACATGACTGCCATTAGCAAGAGCATTACTTTGAAGATATTAAGGGCTACAAATCAAATTTGTTAGCTGAAGAGTAACAGTGGCTATATACACAAACAAAAGGCAGTTGTGTCTGCAACACAGCATGCGGGGTTTATGGTTCTTTCACATATTCTCTCTCTTCTCTTAATAGTCACAGTGATGGGATAGTATGATAGTTAATCAAAAGGCTAATAACAGAGACAAAGGTGCTATCTTGCTTCCACCCACCAGGTTTGGCCAGCATCTCTTGGTCCCTGGCATATGCAGGTGTGTAGGACTCGATGCTGTCACCCAAGACTGGCTCCCCACTCTTTGCCATCCACATTCACACCCATTTTATCTGGTGCTGGCAGCCTGGGCCAGCTCCACCCCTGATACGTGGGCAGCCTCAGAGTTTCACAGGGGTCTTGCTCATCTGCATAAAAATTCAAAGGATTTTTTTGGATTATATAAGCATTATATATACTGCTCCTCTCTTCTTGCATGCCCACAAATTCCATTTTATGCTGTTGCATAAAAGCCTCTCCAGGACTGAGAGTTGCTTGAATCCATAGGTAAATGAAATACTGTATTGTGGTCATGTTTACAGTGGTACACAGGGAAATGGTACAGATTTCAGAGTCTTCCTAGGGTATGTGCCCTGAATTAAAAAAAAAACCAACCAACCAACCAAAAAAAACCACTCCACTTAGGTGCATTTTTATGTCTTTCACTCACACAAATATGCTGAGTGCTTGATTCTGTGTATCACTGCAAATAGTAGAAAGCTGTCTGTCAGTTGGGGCACTATCCTCTTGGCTCAAAGCTGACATAAATGATGATAAGAATTTCAACTTGGAAAAGAAGGGAGCTGGATGGAAGGGACTTCTTTTATCTCCATGCCTGAGGATCTAATGTAAAAAAAGGGAAAAACCAAATAAACAACAATATGACAATCTGTAATGGAAGTACAGAAGATGAGAGGCTGGACAGTACAGAGAAGGAAAGTGCTAATACTAAGGAGAACAGGGGGGATAAACAACTGCTGTATTGACCTAAATATAAACTAACTTCAGACATAAAGCAATCATCACTCTTTAAGGAACAGAATAAAATATTGATGCTCTTATTAAAAAAATTAGGAAGTATCTAATTAAGGAAATTATCAATTAACATGGCAAAACATTGGTACTATAGAAATATTAAGCTGGGCTAGAGGTTCACAAATGATCCTTAATACTAATAGTAAGAGGGTTTTTCTGAAGTTTGTGGGTGACAAGAAGGTGGGGAGCATCCTCGAAATGAGAAGAGGAGGATATTGGGCAGAAAAAAATGCCTGTCCAAAAGAGGTAAACAATGTGATAAACATCAGTGGAATGAAGGGCAATGTCATTTAAAGACTAATGTGGAGAATTTGCACTAAAAAAATTGGACTTTATCATCTGGAAATGGAAATGAGGAGAAAGCACTGGGTCACTGAGCCAGTCAGGATGAATATTGTCATCAATGTGATCCAACCATGAAGGGCAAATCCAGGCTGAGGATATCCCTGATGACTTGTTTCCAGTGGAGCGGAAGTAGCACTCAGGCTGGTGGCATCCCCATTCATGAAGGATGGAGGAGCTGCAGAGGACAGCCTGTGGGATGGATGTGGGAGGGAAAAGCATGGGCTTGGTTTAGTCTTTCTGAAGCTGCAAAGAGATGTAATTATTCCCTGAAGGCACACCGTGATGCTAAATTCTGGAGAAACAGGAAAAGAAAAGCTATTTAAGTCAAAGAATATAGTTCGCATAGAAACAACTGGAAATACATTTAGGCAGGATTTCATGAAATATTTTTCCTTATCAGTGTACTGAGGATCTGGAATAGGATAGTGGTGGATGTAAAACCTGGTCATCATTAAATCAAAGTTTTGTCAGCTCATGAAATATTTTGACCAGTATATTTGGCAAATGACAGGTATTTCAGGCTCAGGAGCTCCTTTCTAGGCTTATATTCCGCTGACTGGCACTGCATAAAGCTAGGAATCGATGGAGAGTCTCATATCCCAGAAGAGTCAGTGCTGCTGCTCTGTAACATCAGGTCCAGGCTTTTTGCTTAAAACTCAGCCATCCTGGTCTTCTTCCTTAGAACTGAGCTTGCTGTGGGAATTAGAGGAGGAGCAAAATTGGTTTATTCTCATTTATCCACAGCCCAGCTGCTGTTTATCCCTCTGAGACAAGTGCCAAGCACCCCTCCCCCAGTGCTGCAGTAGTCTGGTACCTTTGTCCTCTGCTGTGTCTCCATGCTGGAAGTAGCAAGTGGGCTTTCTGTGGAGCATGTGCTATGCAAAGCATCCCAGCATATCAAACAGCCCAGAAATAGCCCAGTAAAACTGTCCTGGAGCTAGGTGCAAGATTCAGATCTGGAATCTCCTCTCCCTCACTGCTGGATCTCCCCAATCCAGTCAGCTCCTTCGGCAACACTAGAGCTTGGTTGGCCCAGTATTCAACTGCAGGGGGAGGCAGGAAGACATCATAGACCCCTGTGTGCTGCATGTGTAATTTCTCTCCTCTGCAAGGCAGTATCACCTCAGACCGTCATGATTCATGTTCGACTTCTTGCATCTTGGGAGCGTAGAGACAGACAGGTTGCCATCTGCTGCAGACATCCTTTCTGCCTTGCCAAGCCACGCTGGGAGGCACTCCTCCCTGCAGCCCCAGCCCATGCCACTGTCAATAGTTAACAAAACCTGCCCCACTATTCAGTTTTCCCAGTTTCAGTGACATAAGTGAAGCAGGAAACAGACTCCAAATTGTGGAGGGATGGTTTTTTTAGCATCTTCTGAGTGAATTGCTCCACCACTGGACTCCGGGAGTGCAGCCATCAGGCTGACAGAGATGCCTCTGCATTGTGCTTCTGAGCACCTTTTTTGGAAAAAAACCCAGTCATTATTAAATCCTGGGGAGGAGGGAGGGAAGAGAGATTTAATAAATTTTTTTGTCTCCTAAAAAAAGTGCGATTTGTTATCTGAAGGTAGTAATTCTAACTGGTGTTATTGGTATGCGGCACGCAGGGATCTTAGTGCTAGCACATCTTTATTAATGTTGTTATAAAAGCTTCTATTGGGATCCTAGTTATCAAATGACTCTGACAGCAATTCATCCACAAAGCCCTGTGTTTTAATTTCTCACTATCTGAAAAGAAATGGGCTGGGTGTGTGGAAGGACTCCTATTTTCAGCTGCTTTGTCCTTTGCTTTAAAGCCTGGCACACTGCAAGCGTAAAGAAGGAACATGTAGGATTACAGCTGGAAGAATGCATCTTTGAAAAATAAATATCCTGCCATAAAAAGCATGTTACAAAGTGACAGGTACCATCTATTGATATAATGGAGCCTTTGATTCCCATAGTACTGGCCGTTATAAGAAGCTGTACACAAGGCTGTGAGCCAGAGCCTTGAAAACCTCGTTGAATAGCAGCATAGCCGCAAATAGCAGCAAGGGATTTAATGGTAAAACACTTCACAAAGATTTTGCTGTGTGCACTGTGAAACAATAGAGACTTAATGAATTACTGGAACCAACAAATGTTTCCTTTGATACAAATCAAGAGACTGATCAGGGAAGCAGCTAATGTCTAGGACTTCTTCCCTCTTCAGTTCACTCTTTAGTCATGGTTATAAGTAATTGCACAGGAGGTCCAGACCCAGCAGAATTTGTGAGCAAAAATGATCAGCTAATCCAAGTAAGTGAAAAAAACCCAATTTTAAAAAAAAATAATTTCTCATGGCAAGGCTCAAAGCTTTTCCAAATGCATGATATTACAGTAGAGCATCACGTGAATGTAGCAAAGTGAGTGCTGAGTGAATTATGCATGAGCTGAAAGTGGAAATGGGGAATGGTCTTCGTGGTTCTCAAAAAACATAGGCACATGTATGTCTGAACTTTCCCTCCTCAGCTCATTGCTTAGCATTTGTCCAGGCAAATCTGTCCTTGCATCTCTTTTATCAAACCATGGAAGGACAATGGATTTTCTAGATTATAGCTTTGGGGGCCAAGTCTCTCCCACGTGGATCTTTTTGTGTGGCTGGAAAGTGCAATTTCAGCAACACTGTGTTGTGATGGTCCTTGTTTCTGAGGAAGATGTATTGTTGCTTGCCTGCATCCTGGGAGGATAATTCCCTTTTATTAAAGATGCAGGATGATGCAATCTTTCAAATGGCCCCTCGCCTGTTTAGAGGTGAAGGAGGTAGTAAGTTGTGGGCTGTGTGAGACCGGCTGTAATTGCATGATCAACACATAAAACATATCTGCAAGGATGTTTTTTCCAGAAAGAATTTTTTTTACACAGTCTTGTCCCAAACCCTTTTGCTTTCCAAAATGATATCAAACCCTTTAAGTTTTCTCTGCTGCAAATCCAAAGTCCTTTAAATTACGTTCTAGTGAATGCTGACTTTTTTGTGATTTTGGTTTGATAAGAAAAAGATGTAAGTCTCAGGACTCAAGCCAAGCTGGGGTCCTGTCACAGTGTTTGTTATTAACATATATGTGTCTGTGCCAGCATTTTGCCACTTAGGTCAAGAACTCTTCTGATGGCCATTGCACTAGGAGGCAGGTTTTTAATCCAGGAACTTAAGGCTGTGAAAAAGCTTGCCAAAACTGTCTCAGGATTCTACAAAAAACCCCCATTTGGAGCTGCTGATTGATTGTCCCTAGTGTTCTCTTCTTTTACGTAGCTCTGTGTGAAACCAAGGTTTCTGCTGAGGTTTGGAACTGACACTTCTGCTGTGGGTGACAGGAAGCTGGAGCATTCACAGGATCCCTTGCCTGGGTACAGGAGAGAGGACCGTGGGATCCCATCCAGCCCTCTTCTTCCTGCTGGCTACCCAAGCAACCTGCTCCTCTCCTAGATCCTTTCACAGAATCACAAAATGTGTCATGTTGGAAGAGACCACCGTGGGTCATCTGGTCCAATTTTCCTGCCCAAAAAGGGTCATCCTAGAGCACATGGCACAGGATTGTGTCCAGATGGTTCTTGAGTAGCTCCAGTGAGGGAGACCCCACAACCTCTCTGGGCAATCCGTGCCAGTGCTCGGTCACCTGCGCAACAAAGAGGTTCTTCCTCACATTCAGGTGGAACTTCTGTGCCAGTTGTTTTGCCGTCAGTTTTTGCCCATTGCCTCTTGTCTTATTGCTTGGCACCAGTGGGAAAAGCTTGGAAACATGCTCTTGACACCCTCGCTTCAGATACTTGTAGACAGTGATGAGGTACCCTTTCAGTCATCTCTTCTCGACACCAAACAGGCCCAGCTCCCTCAGCCTTTCCTCAGGAGAGATGCCCCAATCCCTTAATCATCTTTGTTGCCCTCCACTGGACCTGCTCCAGGAGCTCCACATCTCTCTTGTACTGAGGAGCCCAGAACTGGACACAGCACTCCAGATGTGCCTCACCAGGGCTGAGTAGAGGGATGGGATCACCTCCCTCAATCTGCTGGCAGTGCTCTTTCTAATGCACCCCAGGACACCATTGGCTTTCTTGGTCACAAGGGCACTGCTGGCTCATGGCGAGCTTATTGTCCACCAGGATCTGCAGGTCCTTCTCTGCAAAGGAAATAGAACTTCAATAAAACTTCACAATGAATATGGTTTCCACTTCAGCCCTATATCCATCGTAGGGAGATTGAGAAGCCCTGGTGCAGAGCCTGGAGAGCAGTGCTCCTTGGAGGAGGATTTTAGCCTGGAGGGCTGTGGCTCAGGTGTCCTGCATGACACTAAGCATATTCCTGGTATTTAACAACTTAAGAAATAATTACTAGCTGTCTGCAAACCCCCAACAACTCTAAATGGCTGGGGAAGTAAATAAGGACCAAAGGGTACTAACACTACAACAGTTTTGTTCAAGAGCTCTCTGCAATTAAATCCCCCTGTAAAAAGGGAAAGCAAGACAACTGGAAATGAGATAGTGAGTGAGGATCCCTGCAGTGAGCCATACTTCAGAAATCACAGACACCCAGTGACTATGGAAACCTCACACTATCCTAACAGGAATAAATAATTTAGGAAAGACCCGTATTAAAGACTGAATTTCTCTCCTGGGCTCAGACAGATGGACTTCTTCCCTTGGGTAGATAATTTCTGTCTTGTTTAACAAAGTGAAGCCCCATCCAGCATTTCAGCAAAAAGTAGCACCAGATTCATAGAGCTTTTCTTCTTTTCAGCAGCTAGTGTTTCACCCACAGAAAATAAAGATAATATTGAATTAACCTCATCTGTAGAAGAGCACGTGCAAGCAAGCATGCTTTAGCTGCCTAGCTAGAGAAAAATGAAGTTTTTCCATTCCAGCATAAAAATGTATCTAAAACAAGTGCGCTGGCTTGAGCCTTGCTGTTGGTTACATGTCAGCTCAGCTGAAGCCCCTCCTGCCATCGCTGCTGTCTCTGGCTGAACTTGAGATGGATGAGGATGGGCACAGAGGCGTTGCTGAGTGCCTCTGTGCCCACAAAGCTCCCGTTGCCTGGCTCCAGGGCTCTGCTCCTGGCACTAGAGGATATGGGGAAGGGGAGGAGAGGCTACTGCTCTCAGGAGGTTCATATTTCATCCCTCGTGGCAGAGCTGGTGTCCAAGAGCACAGGCCAATGCTCACCATGTGCTGTCACTAAGGGATAACAGAGCACACACCAGAGTGCAATTTCTTTCCCAAAGTTTCTGTCTCTCTACAGCACAATAGACTTACAAGCTACATTTCTGCAGCTGAATTTTTTTTCCTGGACTACACACATTAGTAGCTGCAGCATGTACTGCCAAATGAAGAGATTGGGGGAAAAAAACCCCATGAATGCCAAGCAATCCATCTTAAAAAGCCACCTGCATGTAGGAAATAAAGGATCCAGGAGTGCCTGAAAGCTAAATTTTACCATAGGAGAAGGCAACACGCAGAGTTTCAGCAAGTTCTTGCCTCTGCCCTGGTTTTCTTTTCTCTTTACTTGAATTGCCCTTTATATCCTTTTCCACCTGCCCTTTCCTATAATTTTCCTTTTTTCCTTCACATTTGCATTCTTAAAATAACAACCATAGCAATAATAAAAGTGAGAACAAGAGGAAGAAAGTTAGTACTGGAAGGAGAGCACAATTGCCTCATCCTGTAGCTCATTGACTTGTTCAGCACTGGTCTGGGCTCCTCCAGCTGGATGCTTGCTGGAGCAGGATGCTGGTTACACTGGCCAGCTGCAGAGAATTACCCCATTTTCTGGGTTTTAAGGCACTTCTGTAGTAAGAGCAGAGGTTGTGTTTCATGTATTACCTCCCTTGCACTTCCAACACACCCCATCCCACACTCTGGGAAGTCAAATCCACAACAATCATCATCAGAGGATAAGCAGAAGCCACGGGGTTGCTCAGGCTCCTGGGGAAGCAAGGAAGGGAGCAGAGGCACTGTGGGTTAAACAAATGATGGTAGCATGAAGGCAGGGGGAACGCGTACAGTAGAAGGCTGTTTGGCCTTGGGGACTGGTTTCTGCTGGCCATTTTGAGCTATGGATCTCAGGCTGCTTAAATGGGAGCAGCTGTCAGACAGTTCCTTATCACAGAGGTTTGCCTGAATGTTGGACTGAATTCCTTGATTAGAAAGTCCATTGCTGTGAAGGGACTATCTGGGAGCTTACATCGTATTTTTATTACTTGCAAATAGCTGTTAAAACATTTCCTCCTGCAATTCCAATTTATTCAAAATTTTCAATATTCTCTCTTGAAGTAGATTAAACTGTATATAGAGTCCTTTAAAATCAAACATTGGGTAGTTTCCAAAGAGCCATAAAGCTAAGGTTGCAGGATGATAACAGTCATTTGTAAAAGTAAATATGATAAAATGAACAGCTGCTTGCATGAAGTAGCACCACAGACTTCCTAATGACTAGCTCAGTTCATTTGGGGTTTCAAAATAATTTGAGTTCTGCTTGTCTGAGTGCTGTTAATTGATCAGAAAGTAAAGCTGATCACTGCTTGTTTTTCCCATGACATATATGCTTTAATAAATTATTGCTTGCAACTCTTGCAGTGTTGCTCATTATTGACTTCAGATACATCAGCTCGATGGATGGAAAAGACTGCCTACCAGAACCATTAATATCATACTGAGATTTTCTGTGGTTCTCTGCAGGACCTTTCCTCTATGACAAGCTCCCATCAATGACCCAGCAGTTTTCAGAAAACTGCCAAAAAGTTTTTCCTTATAATATGTTGCAGGGAGCCCTTCCTAATAGAACAATTTTCATGAGCTGAACACATTTAGTTGGCTATAGGTAACCAATATATATATATATCCTTGGATTTCAGCTGCTGATAAGAGTTCATTACATTCTTTAAAATAGAAGACGTTTGTATGCAACATTGGTGTGTCTGAAACCATTAACTGCTGCTTTCTGGATTTTCTCATCAACTCTGCTCTCGTGGCAGCCTCCAGAGAAAAGGCACTTGACTTAGGAAACCCTCTCTTCTTGGAAGAGTCTCATAAAAGTTTGGAAAACCTGTTCCAGAACTTGCAGAAAGCACATTTCTACAACACTCAAGAAAATGTTGGATGGGAGACTGGGGGAGGATGGAATGAAATAGGGACAAGGAGAAAGGAAAAAGAAAAAGAGGCACTTAAAAAGAGAGGTAGGGGGAAAACTGCTGAAAAGGAAATGAGATAAGAAAATATGAAAGGAAAGCAGAAGAAGATGAAAAAATAAGTAGCACATATGTTTATTTTATAGGAAGTTGGCTGACAGGCTGAATTTTTGGTCTGGTCAGGGAATCAAAATTATGGTGGGCTCTGGATGAAAAGTGGATAGCAAATATCCTAAATTAAGAACTCAAGAGACTGAAATCTGTTTGTAAAACTGTTTTGGAACAACAAAATACAGTATTTTAAGACTGAAGTTTGTTGATGAATAATTTGGAAGCAGATAGCTGGCTAAATGTCTTGCATAAGAAAGGACTAGAAAATACTTCTTTAGAAACACTGATGAAGTGAAAGACCATGTTCTGTTATCAACTCTCCTCATTTCCCATTTCATTTGAAATAATGAGAAAAATAACTTAATGCCATTAAAAATGATACTAGGTTTTCCTCTCCTGCAAGCAACTGTCCAGATCTCTTTGTGCCCAGCGCTGATTTACATAATCCTTATAAACATCTTGCATGACAAATGGTAAATTCATTTTTCAGGGGTGACTTCAGCTCTGCTTGTGATGGGAATGTGAGGATGGGGTAATAAGAGGAAGGGCTGTGTGAAAATGAGAGTTGGTACCTGGGGGCCTCGCGCAGTACTGCTGTGAGGCTTACTGACCTTATGCTCGCTGAAACATGACATCTTGGAGGCACCATACAACTACTGCAATATTTATTCAGAAGGCATGGTCTTTCCAAAATGCAGCAGCAGAACTATTGTGATTTTCTAATAAGAGAGGATGTTTGAAGAGAAAAGAGGATGAGCATTTTATTTGATAGCAACACCAATCCCAAAACAAGCAGTTGACTCTGCTGTTACCATCCTGGCATGAAAAGCAGCATCTTTCAGAGTCTTGACAAATAAAAGAAGTGCTGGTTTTAAAATTGGCTATTTTTGTTATTTAAAGTTTAATAGAGGGGATCCTAAAAATGGGAGAATCTGGCAGGACAACGAATACACACATTGATGTGTTTTTGGTCAGGTGGGTGGTGCTACAGGGAGCTGGGGAGCTGGTGATGTTGGGACCAAGCCACCCATGGGGCCAGTCCATCCCATACCTGGGTGCAGCCCAGCCATGGCGCTGTGGGGCAGCTCAGCCCATTGGTGTGTGGCAGTATCTGAGTTTGGAAGGGATCAAAACTGCCCCATGGATCTCATCCAGAAGGATACTGCAACCTTAATACCCCAGAAACTCTTATCTATTGTGTATCTATTGTCTCTTATCTCTTACCTGACTTTTGGTAAGAAAGTACCAGGCTTTCCTACACTGGATATAGATTCAGTACAGCAGGGTGGAATTTTCACCCTAAAATTAATCTGGGATAATTCCTGAGCCTCTCTCATTGAAAACCTCTTTCTCTGATTTTAGCCATTTTTATTCTATCAGCTTCAAAGGAGATATGCAGTCCTGATTGGCATTATTGGCTCTAGAGCAGAAATGCATCCCTCGTTTCTAACAGAATGGTCTCCATATTTCATCATAACGTCTTCTACTAAGAAACTGATTGCTTGCATGATAGCGCTCTGAATTATAAAATCTGTGAGAAGGGGTATCTGTCAGAACAGATTTGTGCTTTTTTCCCTAATCTATAAATCAAGAAAAGCAGTGAGGAGGTGAGGAAAAGCTTTAATTCAGTATTACGTTTCCACAGAAATAGAAAAACTCAACACTGTAAACCACAAACTGATCTAGTATGTGCAGTTTGCCAGGCTTTGTTACAAGGTGGGTTAGATCTCCTATACATCTCTGGATCATGACGGAGACATGTAATCACTCTGCCATATTTCAGAGAAGTCTGACATGTCAGTGGGGAGAAGGTAGCTAAAATAACAGCGATTTCTGCTTTAAAGACAGGTCTGTGCTGTCATCCAGATCAAAGGTGTATGCGGAGCAAATGGTAGTGAAGGTGTTTTAACTGGTTACCTTTTGTGAAGGTCTTCATGTCTTTGCAAGAAGCTGTAGGAAGAGCAGCGGCACTCAGACAGAAGGCAGCAGTATTGGTCCAGCAAGGGAAGCTCTGACACAAAATTACTGTGAAAATAAGTGAAAAAACAGCAGGGAGTGATCATTAACTGCCAGGGCATTCCTTGCATTACTTTAGAGCTCACAGAAACAGAACTTGGCTGGGTCTTGGTGAGGAAACAAAGTTGCATTAAAGCCATCTGACTCTATCACAGTATTTTCCCCTCCATGACGTTAAACTGCAATCTGGAGTCCGGTCAACAGGTTGGTTCAGAAAGTGGTAAGAGCTCAAAAGACCAAAAACGTAGAGTGCGACGTGGAGAAGTAATTAGAATCAGGTATCTTGGATTCTCACCATGAGCAGAATATTGCAGTTCATGGGTGGTTTAAAGCACTGCTGGATTCACAAAAACAGAGAACTGTTGAAGTTGGAAGGAACCTCTGACAATAAAGTGGTCCAGCCTTCTGCTCATGCAGGACCACCTAGAGCCAGTTTCCCAGGACTGTGCCCAGATAGCTTTTGAGTATCTCCAAGCAGACTCCTCTGCCTCTCCAGGCAGCACTGCCAGTGCTTGGCCACTCTCACAGATAAAAAGTTCCCTGACGTTCAGATGGAATCTCCCGTGTTTCAGTTTGGGCCTTTTGCCTCACCAAACACCGCTGGAAAGAGCCTGTCTCTGAGCTCTTTGCACCCTCCCTTCAGATAGTCATACACATTGATGAGATCCTCCCTGAACTCGCTCCTCCAGGCTGAACAGTCCCAGCTGTTTCAGCCCCTTCTTGTAACAGAGATGTTTCAGTCTCTTAGTGACCCTTTGTTGGACCCTCCCCAGCATGTGCATGTCTCTCATGTACTGGGCAGCCCAGAACTGGACACAGCGCTCCAAGTGGGGCCTCACCAACGCTGAGCAGAGGGGAAGGATCACCTCTCTTCACCTCCTAATGCAGCCCAGGATAGCATTAGCTGTCTTTGCAGCAGGGGCATGCCGCTGTTCGTTTGGTGTCCACCACATGACACTGGTCCTTTTTTTTCTGCAAAGCTGACTTTCTCCTAAAACATGGGAAAGGCAATGCTGAGTGGCTAAGGCTGTGCTAGTGATGGTCACTTGTTGCTGCAGGAACACTAGCACTGCAGAATGGGCTAACATGGACAGGCTGCCATCTGCTACACTGCAAGGTAGGGACCTGAATTTAATGTGTCTGAAAAATGAATTATAGTTCAAGAGTTGCATGTCACAGTAGTGTAACTGTGTGCACCACGAAGAATTTCCCTTCTGTCTCTTACAGTCATTAATTTCATGCATGGAAATCATGGGCCTGCCAGAACAGGAGAAGAGCTGGAATTATGATTCAGCCAGAGTCTGTGCTCCATTATTAACATATGCCCCATTATTACCAAAATATATAGCCTGCTCTGGAACCAAAACTGTTTCTGTTCTTTTGGATGGAGATAAATAATGAGGGGGGAAAGAGTAGCTATATAGCTATTTTTAAAAATCTGTGAATAGTTTGTTCAGAAAGAATTCTTAAACCTGTAACATCTTATATTCATGAAGAGATTACCACCAGCATGTAAATGAGATATATAAAATCTTAATCACTTTATCATTTATAAATATGACTTGAGATTTTACTGTAATTACATTACACAAAATTCCATAAAATACAGGTGAATAGTTTATCACTTATATGACACAGCCAGAAATTGAGATTTCAAAGTGAATTGTAAAATCTAATTTTATTTGGACTTTTTAAACAAGAAGAAACATTTTAACATATGTTCCTGATAAGTTCTTCCTGATATTCCAAAACATAGACAAACTGAGTATGACTAATTTGATTGGGGCATACTAAAGCTGAGAGAGGAAAGGCGAAATACTAACAAACACTGGTCACAAGTTAGTGTTAGGGTTAGTGTTCAGAGAACCTCTAAGGCTACAGCTCCAGGGGCTGGGACTGGAAAAGGCATACCAAGGTGAGCACGACCCTGCACAAACATTTATCTCCACATCTATTTAAACTGGGCCACTCATGGTACTTGGGGCTTCAGCCTGCAAATTAGGGTTAGGGTTAAGGTTGGGTTTCAGAGAACCACAAAACCTGCACATCCAGGGACACTGGGCCTGGAAAAGATATGCCATGGAGAGCATGGTACTGCACCAACACTTACCTCTCCACATCTTTCTCTTCTAGGCCACCCATGAAACCTCAGCATCTGTCCGAAGCTGCCCTTAGGGTTTAGGGTTCAGAGGCAAGGAGGGACCCATATGTCTAGTAAAGGGTGCATCTTCATTGCACAAGCTTCTGCGACCAGACTGTGGCAGCTTTGATTTGTCACTGTCTGTTCCCAGACAGATCGTCTACCAACTTACAGCAGCAATCTGCAGAATATCAAACAGAAGACACAACCTAATGGCTTTCCTTCACTTCATCAAAGTCCTTGGTCTGATCTGGTTAGGCTTGCAGGAAAAGGAAGTGTACATTACATATTCATTATTTTTTTCTTGATAGCATGTGCAGTATAAACTAGGTGTACACAGCACAGCCAGCTTTTAAAGCATTACTGGTCTGAGTAGAACTTGATTACCAAAATCAAATTTTAACCCAAAAGATAAGGAGGCAGCTTTGCAATGGCTCTATGTTTCCTAAGTGTATGACTGTAGTTTATTTACCCAGATTTTTCATCTGATCAATATATTTCTTGTTAAAGTTGGCATTTACTCTAAGAGACCCTGAGCAAACTCCTTCAGAGACACAAAGGGAGAGGAGTAGGGTCTGGTGCTACTCCAGACCATGGTGGGACTCCTCACTAGCCCTTTCCTGAAGGGGATGTGACCTTCTTGTGAAGCCTTTGTCTCCTGCCAAGGCAGGAAACAAAGCACTTTTTAGATGGAAATTGGTTCTGGCTGAAGAGTGGTGAGACTGACCCCCAGGAGTCACTGCTAGCACCAGTAACCACAGGTATTTACATCCTCTCTCATGTGTGTTATTTCCCTAGCTTCTACGCCTCCTTGAATTTCATTTGCAACACTGTAGATCCCATTTCACTGTCTTTGGGAAAGTCTATGACCCACGTCCTCTGGGACACAGAGACTGCTTGATTTGTGACCTGACCTTGCATGCTGCTTCTTAGGAAGAAGGAGGGCTGCAAAGTGGTGTGCTTTGTAAAGAGCTCTTGAATTTTTGCATTTCACAGGGATTTGAGATGTGTACATACCTGGTACGGTTTGATTGACCACATTTGTGGCAGCCCCAAAGGTGTGGGGTGGAGATGAGTTCTCTCATCTGGGTAAGTACCCAAGGTGCTGCAGAGGGGGAAGGGAAATCCTGCTCCAAGAGGCAAAAGAAATGTTTCTGTGTGAACAGCTTTTAATTTGCTTCCCTTAGGTCCTTACAGCACAAAAGGAAATGCTCATTTAGACACACAATATTTATAGGAAGATTGCAAAATCTAATTAATAGTTTCTGTGCTAAATTAAGATGGACCAAAGTGCAGTGTCAAATTTTTTCTGTTTTTTATATTTAATGAATTCTTTATTTGTCTGTTTATTTCTGTTCTTGAATGTTTACTGAGTGCATTAGGGAACTCTATGAAATGCAGGAACTGCAAACATCCATCTCTGACAAAATGTTATCATATAATTTCACAGCTTCCACCTTTACTGGAGCTGAGGCATCTCTCATTTTCTTCATAGAATAAGTAAATAAGAAGCAAAAATAAAGAAAATGTTATTTACAAATGATCAAATCACATTTCATCTAAATTCAGCTATGTGAAACTACTCACATACTTTAAATTAGGTGCACAGTCAAGCCTACATCTAAACTTAGGCCTAGAAAATATGTGCACTCCAAAACTCTCACAAACCTGGTGCTGTCTTTCCAGCCTGTCTGCCACCCAGCTCCTGTCCTTTCCTTTGTTCTGCCTTCCCCCCAGGAACTTCTCCCAGTTATGGAGGCTCAGGTGCTCACAGGGCCTCCTCTGTAGCAGTGTGTTGGACCAAGACTGCAGCAGCCCTGTGTGCCAGAGAGTGCAGCGACCTGTCAAATAGGGAGTGAGTACATGGGAGCCTTGTGTCCCAGCTGCCCACTATCGGGATAGATGGACACTGAACCCCTCACCTTACCAGAAAGGTGTTGCAGATGAGTTAATCTTGTGTAATTTACTGTTGTCTAAAGTGCCTCTCTGGAGCCATGGGAATGCCACATCATGGCCATTCATGCCTGTGGATGTCCTTGTTCTTGTACTTGTTCCCATGGGGTAAGGTCTTCCCTGACTGCCCTTTGCAGCATCCGGCACTCCCTCATCTCTGTGGGGAAAGGTGACACTGCTTCCCACCCAACAAATATGCTTCTGGGAACACAGTTCTAATAATAAAGCACACATCTAAACAAATCAACAGACTTCCACATCCCCTTTTCTCTCCTCTTTCATTTTAAGCATATCAACTGATCCTAGGGTGACTAATTCCCATGAAGACACCTCCCCTTTATCCACAGCTGTAAATTCCTGTTTGGCTCCATGCCATTAACCTGGTTCAGCTTTGATGGGGAGCACACAGGAGCAAAACACCCTAATCCACAAGTTTTCAAAATGAACATGGTGGGGCTGGGACCTGTTGGAGCTGCTCCGTAAGTATGGTAAGTTATGGTGCTTGCACCATAATAACTAGTTTGTGGTGCTCCAGCTGTGATGGTAGGTGTGTAAGAGAGGGGAAGGCATGCCTTTCCAGAAGCCAAGCCTCTTGCAGGAGCCATGCTTACCACAGATGGTGGAGACATTATGCCTGGCATAGTCCTCCACTGCAGATCATAAACATTCCTTTGGCAGCACCTCAGGCTGCAAGGACAGGGAAGAGCTCATGAGTCCCTCACCTCCTTCTTCTTTCTGCAAGGTCAGTGATCCTGAGACCAGCCTTTTTTAATGGAGAAGGTTGAATTCCAACTAGCTCAAGTATGACTGCTCTTCAGTAATTTTGCAAGTAGTAGTACCAAAACTCCCTCTTTAGGACTAGAACACCCTTGAGAACGAGAACACCCTTTTGTGCTTTCCTCTGGAAGCACAAAAGAAGAGACCATCCTGGCCCTGAAATGCCCCCCAGCCTATTGAGTTAGAAACCCAGGAAGTGGGTCAGCATCTTGATGGGTAATGTCCATTTGCCTTGGGTAAATACCATCTCAAAACATTTTCCCCAGTATGTTTGCAGTGGATTCAGTCATCATGTGCAGGGTCTTCTTTAAGGTATGATTAGACATGTAAAGAAGTGAGTCTGAACTGGAGTGCCACACTAAAATTTGTGGTGCTGAAAATAATTCCAAGATTTAGAAACTGGAAACACCCCTAATATCTTCCGTTAGGATGCAATCTGAGCTGAGGGGAGGTCTTTCTTTTAAGTAGGAAACAATGATGAACTGCATCTCTACCAAATGCTATTATTATTTTTCCACATTGAGATGCCATATTGCCTCCCAGCAAGAACGACTAATTTAAAAAATGTGGGATTTATTTTTGTCTTGAGTTTTGAAACAAATCAATTCTGGACTCATTCTATTTTCAACTTCTATTTGTGGGCTTGTTATTTAAAAGGAGGTGAATGGATTAAACTTGGCATTTATTTCCCATTTGTTATGCCTGCTGCTTTGAGGAATATTATTTCCCTGCAGTTTTGAAAACACTCTCTCCAATCTAAGGGGAGACCATTTTGTTTCTTTAACTGCAGTTTCCTTTTATCCTGTGGTGTGCTGAAGATAATCAGCATTTTGTAAGAAGAGATCAGCGTTTCACACAATTAGACAACATCTTGGCTCATCAAGAAGGTGGTGGTTCCAAACCTCTATGTTTATACTGATATATTTTTAAGTATTTGGCTAGTTTTGGCTGTGTATTTTGTGTATAATCCTTACTATATGCATAATAAAAATACGTAAAAAATTACACACTTAGAGGATCTGAAATTAAATATTACTTTTCTTAGGCAGGCCTAATGAAAAGCTACGATTTGACATCTCTGTCTTCCTCTCCTCCCTGTGGCTTTCCTAATTAGAAGATACTTTTTTAAAGTGAAATGTGAACTTTCAGACAATGTTTCTTAAATTATGTATGTATTGATGTTGCTTACATCCTCCTTTCCTGTTTATTTCTGAATATTCAACTGAACTGCAAGTTTCCTCTTTCTCCTGTGCTTATGTTGTTTTTGCTTCCCAATCTCTATTGTAAATTATGAACCCTGGAAAACCATTTTTTATAATATGCACTGACATAAGTATCATAGATTTATAGATGGGCACCTGCCTATAAACTTCAAATATGTTCATCAATTTTGCTTCATCTGAGACGTTTAAGTAGGTATTCAGAAATTCTGAATAACCCATATGACTTTGGGTAGATGCCCTGAGGATGCATATCCAAATAGCTGTTCTTTTGCTTACGCCGCCTCAAGCAAGTCACAGAAAGAATCTTAATATTAATAATAAAGCAAAGTTAGAAATCAGAGTGTCAGCCCTCAGTGAGACCTTGCTTGTGCAGTGAAGCCCCGTCATGAATTTCCCGAGAGCAGTCTCCTCGGCAACAGCAAGGCGAGTGTGGCAGCACCAGCTTCGGGGGACATCAGGGATGGGCCACTAAGCTGAAGGCTGCTTGACAGTCCAGGCATGGAGGGACCTGACTGGCATCCTCTGCGTGCTGGGGCCGGTGGTCTGGCTCTACACCATCTGCCTCTGCCCCTTGGTGGTTTGCTACAGGCAGGGAAGCATCCCTTCCCAGGGGAAGACCCTAATGTGAGTTGGTGGGTTCCTGTCCTGGGCCAGGCTGCCTGGCAGGGCAGGCAGAAGGGGGTTCAGGTCCAAGCCTTTCCCTGGGCACAAGCTTCCCACAAACACCAGCACCTGGAGCATCTCCAGGTGGCTGCCATGGCACCAGGTGCCCCACAAACACCAGGTGTCCCAAAAATGCTATAGCCATGTCCACCCCCTGGGTTAAGCTGGGTGTGGAAAGCCCCACAGTCATCACCATCTGTGGGACACGGATCCTGAAGCCACGCTTTTTTGAGAAACTTTCTGCTTTGCCCTGGATCAGCAGGTGTCCCAGATGTGTGCACCCAGCAGCTCTCGGCAGCCTCTCCCTAGTTTTGAAAGGATCCCAAACATCAATCTTGATTAATATTTCCCTTTCCACTCTTTTCCTTATCAGCTGTCTCACACATCAATCCCTCCTGAACTTTTGTCCTCTATTTTTATCACATACAATATTTGTCTTGACTTATGTAGAGTGCAGGCTCTCTCAGGAAGGGAATGTGCTTTATCTGCTTGGAAGAAATGGCTGTGGAAATGTATGGCACCATATAAATGCTTTGTAATACTAATAACACAAAATGTGTGTGAAGTTTGTGTGGTTTATGGTTAGTAGATTTCATGGTGACTGAGTTCTTTCTATCACTTGAGATGACAAACACCCTTTTTAATACTCTCAAAGCATCTCAAACCCCTCCTTCAGCTTCTTGTATTTTCATAGGAAGATAAGGCAATGCATCTTTTTTATTTTTCTTTTTTTTAATGTGGGAGGCCTGGGGGGAGGACGAAGTGTTGCATCTGAGCTGAATGGATCAGCAGAAGTCACCCAATAGCATTTTAAATTGTTAGTGAGGAGAAAGATAGAAATCACAAAACAAAAGGCCTGAGGTCATGCTTTATTTATCCCACTGTAAATCAGGAATCAATTTTCTAGTGAAAATTTGTCCAGCACAAAGTTTTATCAGACTTAGGCCCACAAAGACCTGAACTGTAGGCAAAGCTTATGAAGTACAATGAGGAAGAAAAGGAAATTGTAGGAGATAGAAAAGAAATACGAAATATCTGTTACAATAAAGATTGCTGGAAATGTATATAATAAGACCAATGAATTGCAGCTGTATCTGTTACAGGAGGAGTGCTGTATCTTTGGTATTGCCAAAGCATAACACAGCCAAGAAAATTATGGACTTGAAAGTAGAACTTAGAGAAAGAATAGGCCAGGAGATGTGGAAGTGTCATTTAACCAAAGAATAAAGTATGATGAAAGAATATTAGAGCTTTATATGCCACAGAAGACACTGACCAAAGTTGTGATAAGAAGGAGGAACACATTAAATTTAGTTTCAGTTGGTTCTTAATAGAAACTTAAGTGAAATTATCACACCTCCACAAGTTTCAGCAAATCACTGCCACAGGCCATTTTTCAGTAATTTTTCTGCATAATACTTTCTGCATAATGCAGTAGTAATTGAAGTAATGTCTCTACTTACTGAAGTATCCTCACTCTCATATGTTTTTCACAATTAAAAGACAGGCTGCCTTTGTCAATAGGTAGATGTCCTTTAAAATACAGTTTAGTATTACTTAGGTACCCCTGCACAAATCTGATAACGTAAAGCCAGTACCTTGGAACATTTCTTTCAGGATATATCTTCTCTATGCCTCAATATCAAGAGCTTATTTTTCTAGTATTTTGTGGCAGAATTCATCAATCAGATGTTTAAAAATATGATGAGTTTAAATTTTATGTTTTACACTTCCCAGTGATTAATTGTTGCTGTACCCCTAGTTTTGCTAGTAATGCTCCAAAGGCTCTGACTGACAGCACTAGAAATGTCAACTGCATATTTAAAATCACATTTAGTATAGGTAGAAAGTATGAAAATTTGCCTCTTAATGTATTCCATACCTGTTCAGGCAAGTGTTTCTCTGTGAAGGTGCAGTTTTCATTTTCCATCCATTGAGCCTTTGGCCACTTCTTGGAGTCAGCAAACAGAGCCTATGTGAAACACTAGACTGAGACAGTAATCTAATTCTGCAACAGCAATCTTTCCTACTGTCATTCTCAGAATCAGTGACTCTCTGGCAGGAGACACTAAGCTCAAAATACAGTCTTATTATCAGTCCCCTGAGCCAGACACTCCACTAACAATTTTTATTAATTTATCTCTGCATTATGCTACTACTGCTAATTATTTGGTCTACAAATTGTGGTTTTACTATCACTTTGCCCGCTTTACTACCTGCAATTTTCAGGCTGTCCATAACTCTTCCTGACTCCTATTCTAAACTGGCTTTAACACAAGACCCTTTTTTTTTCATATACAGACTCAAATTTTCCACTTGTATAGGCAAAACTTCCTGGGCATTTTTCCGGTGTCAGATTTATTTGCCTGTAGCCCCTGATACATC
Organism: Machaerirhynchus nigripectus; assembly: GCA_013397975.1. Taxonomy (NCBI): domain Eukaryota; kingdom Metazoa; phylum Chordata; class Aves; order Passeriformes; family Dicruridae; genus Machaerirhynchus; species Machaerirhynchus nigripectus. Next base: position 1,341,605 of record VZRQ01002298.1, read on the forward strand.
AAAAATGCAGAGGAGGATTTACATGAACACTTACCCTTGCATGCTTCCAATTAGTGTTTATGAACTGGGATTTTGCAGGGCTAATTAGATAAGGAAGAAGACATACAGGCACTTGAAACCAAGGATAAGATTCAAATCAAATTAATCATCTGTGACTTCTTTTGGACCATGACTCTGAGAGATTGTCATCCAAACTGATGCCTAGGAGTAAACAGAGAGTGTACCTCCAAGCACCCAAATCTCTACCTGCAGTAATTGAATAGATACTCTCTCTAAATATGCACCCTGTAGATAGACACACACCACAGCTCAAATAAATCAAGGGAAAGTAGAAAGCTGACGGGCCATCAGAATACACAGCATCAGTCTCCCAAGGGGTGCATTTGTGATAAACCTTTACCTCAGGTGCTCCTGTCTATTGGGAAAGCAAATGGAGAATTCTGTTCATTCACTGCCAGCACAGAGGAAAACTTATCTTAATCTTTGGGAAGGTGTTTTTATATACCAGTCTAATCTATTGTTGTCTCTCTGCTCCTACAGTGCAGCTTGTATCAATACATCATGCAGATTTTTTCCTCCTACAGCTCTGAAAGCAAGCTTCTGTGCACACTGCATGTTGATCTGAGGGGAATGACTGTTCCAGGAGGTTAGGACATTTTAAAAGGTTTTTTACTTACTCCCATTCAGAGCAGTGGCAAAATGTCTGTGATCCCTGGGGAGTTATGATAAAGCCCAGAATTTCTGGCAAAGAAGTTAACAATGTAGACATTAAATGCATCATAAACTGTAAATTTTCCTCCAGTGATAATTTTCTTGGGAAATGACATACTATGCCTGACCCATTCTTTCATATATTTTACACCAACAGAAATGCTCCACTGCCCTCATCCAAATGGTACAGAGAGATGTCAGTACATGTAACAGTCTTATTCCAAAAGGGGTGAATTATCACAGGGTAATAGAAAGAGAGTGAATGTTTTGCATTTTTTTAGCATAATTGTTGCAATCAGATTTCCCCTGGCCCTGAGCATCTTGCATATAGACATATATTCCAACCTAATGTTACCCCTGAGTTTTGGCTATGGTCCTCTGCTGCTGCTTTCTCCATGGTTTTGGCTGCTCCCTCACAGAGCCCCATTGCCTGCTCTTTGGGGCTGTAGGGACCCCACACTTCTCTGCTGCTCTGGTGCTGCAGCTCAAAGTCACTCTGCTGAGGAACCAGGCTCTCTGGTGCACCGCCCTAATTCTTATCATTCTGTCACAGCACAATGTTATCAAAGCAGGGATTTTCTGTGCCTAGCAAAGAAGGCACAAACTGTGGTCATTAGCTCTATCAATATACCAAAGCAAGCGAAACAGTGCAGAACTACAAAGAGTGTTTGTTTTTCTGTATCGGAGCATTATGATAAAATATGCATCCTCAGTTATTAGATAGCTCATGAATAAATATATTATTATGCTAGGCATCACATGCTTGCTCTGTTAAGCAGTCTTCAAGTTATTGTTCTTAAGACCATGAGTTTCAAGTTATGCCATGGATTTTATGCAGAATCAGCTTAGAGGGGGAGGGAATTGCATGGGCAGCAAAATAGTTTGCTCTCTGCCAGAGGTACGGGTTTGCATCAGTCCCTACAGCAAAGTTGACCCCTGGGAAATAGGGATTTTCTTTTTGGTACAATTCCTGCAAGAAGAATTGCCTTGCATGCCTTCTGGCTTCTTCTTCTCAAGATCAGGGATATGTGTAAATAAAGCGAGTCAAACTATATCCACAGTGCAGTTTGCATTGTAATGCAGAGATACTTCAGTAAGCCTTAAAAAAACTAGCTCAGCTCCTGAAAGCTGCCTGCTGCAGTTTAATCTGGTTGTCAGCTCTGTAGAGGTCTGCAGTGGGTAACAAACAGACCTGGCCTGGAGCGGAAATGCAGATTAAGCCAGGGCAAGAGGGAGAGCTTCCAGGACTGGCGGTAGCATCTCGGTGCTTATCCTTGAAGAAAACTCTGCATCCCTGACACCTTCACCCCTTAGAGGTCGCCTGCATTGTGATCCTGCTTGGAAGCAAAGACACAATGCCTCAGCACAAGACCCGGGACTTAGGGAGAGATAGCTGCATGTTTAGGTTCAGCTCAGTTAATTGTGCCTTCTTCCTTTCAGGCTGAGGGGCACTGGCACATCAAAATGAGAGGAAGAGAAGTATACATAAATAAAGTAGGACAAGCTGACTAATACAGAGAGAAGGAATTTACGTGCAATCAAAACAACAACAAAAATAAAAAAGCTGTGTGAAGCAGAGTACCTTTCATCACAGTTCACACTTTTCCCTTTTTTAACACATGATATTTTGGTTTCTCCCACGCTTTTGGAGGAACTGCAAAATTATTGTTATCTTTCCTGAAGTCCTGCTTAAAAATTCTCGTTTGCCTCTGCATGGTATCAGAGCAGCAATCAGTATTGCTATTTTCTTGGATTGAATTATATGTTTGCTGTCTGTACTAGCCTGAGGAGGCTTTGTGAGTTATCTGCAACAAAATGTGTAATTTCATACCTCTTAATTCTTTCCCTTTGGGGCTGGAAAAAGGTAACAACCATTTCTCCACAATATGGTCAGCAGCCTCACAGGTGATGGGGAGACTGCTGTTCCCTGTGATCCCTAGTTCCCACAGTGGTTCTGCACGGTTTCGTTCTGAGGAAGAGATGGGCTTTTCTGGGATTCCAAGTCATACCCACGTTTTTCTTTTGCATTTTATTTCTTCAGGTTCCTTGTGGCTCTGGTGTTGGTTTCCAACTGGCACATATTCTTGTTTTCAATTTTCTGTTGACTGAAACACCAGAGAGGACAACTTGCACTTCCCTGCTGCTGCTCAGAAGTGTAGCCGTAAGTAGGCACTGGATTCTGACTATGCTCTGCTCCCTGAGGCAACCCTGGGAAAGGCTCTGTGCCCAGCCTGAATGAGTGGCAGTTTTGTTTCTCACTTTCCCTTGAATCAGGGCATAACAGAGATTTCTTTTTTATTTCTAAAAATTGCAATTTTTATGGGGTTTTTTTGTCTCTAACTTGTGGCCCAAGCAGGTAGTACTGGCTAGCTCGGCCCTAGTAGAAAGAGAGGGAAGCATATCTTGACATCTTGGACAACTGGGTTGTATTTTTCCAAAAGCACAAGTAAATGTACTTTGCACAAAGGACTTGATTTTTTTTCTGGTATTACCGGTCCAGCATTTAATACACGCCTTGACCTCTTGTCTTTGGCACGTGCAATAAACTTAAGCAACTCCTTCTACATTGCTATTCGTCCAACACTGATATAAAATATGGAAATAATGACTTCCACATTTTCCTAAAAGAATTATTTTATAATACCTTAACATTAGCCATTCTGTTGCCTTCAACCCAAATTCTGTCTCCTTTTAAAGGCTTCTTTTTACACTGATAAAAAGTCTGGGAATATGCCACTCCAGACACCTGCTAAAAGCCTTAAGCACCCTCTATAGTCTCATCCTACAATATCTCCGGCAAACAGAGATCCATGTTTTGGCTGGGAGCAGACTGGTTTGGGAATTTTTTTTAAGAAATCAGATTGACTTGAACATTGTGTGGCTCAAGTCTTGGCTCCACTGCATTTCTGTCAAGTGCTTTACAAGTGTGTCTGTCTTTCCCAAATCCTCCCTAATTTGTATTCTATTTGTGTAAGAATTTTCCTACCCCGGAAAGTCAGAGCAGCCACCAGCCAGTCTACCCTCCTGCCTCCAGCAGCACATTTTGCCAAAGTGTTCAGGGATGCTGCATGTTTTTTCACAGTGTGTGTTGGAGGGCCCCTCACTATACATATTTCAGTAATGTGAAGAATATCTTAACATAGATGGATGCATAGAAGTGCGATTTCTCCAGAGTCTGGCTGCCCTCTTCCTCTCACCCTGTCGGTGTTCATACTCCTTTTAAAGCCCTATGCAGTCAGCCATACAGGGAAACAAAAAGATACAACCTGTACCTGTCAACCCTGGAGCTATTTTTGTGGCCCTTTATTTTCATGCCTCTAGGAAAGCATCACTGAACACTTCCAAGGGGTGGTGGTGCTGTCAGATATGCTCCATTCAGCACCCTCCTCCTGTCACTTCCTACTGAACCTCTGACCCCAGCTGATACAGCTGGGCCTTGTTATTCTCCAATTCAATGAGATCTCACTCTTTTCAGGCTAGACGTTAGCTCATCCTTCCATGATAATTCAGTGAGGATGATGAAATACAGCAATTGTGAAGAGAAAAGGTAGCAGGGAGGTGTGTTCCTTCCCCTTGGCATGTCCTGCCTACTTCTGGCAGCTGCCAGCCATCCTGGGCTGGAGCTTGTGTCTGAGTTATGATGTTCAATAGGCAACAACAGGCCCGTGTTAACAAACTCACCTGTTCTGGTTGCACAGCAGGGGCAGAGTGTAGGGATGTGGCTATAGATTGGTATTCTATACCATCCACATCATTGCTGGGGGCATGGCTTCAGGGTGAAGCACACCCCTGGAAGTGGTTTGTTTCCCTCTCTTCCTCCGAGAGGTTGCAGGGTTCAGCCCCTATAGACCTTGCCCTCTCTCATTGCTGCCTGTGCCTTCCTGGTTCTCAGAGAACGCAGCTCCAAAACCAACAAACACTGCTGGGTGGCAAATGTGTCCATCTTGCCTTTGTTCTTGTGGCCATGAGGAACTAAGTTGAGGTAGTAAACACCTTTTTGCGGGTAAAGCACCTTCTCCTTTTATATACTTTTGTTATAAATATTTCTGCTGTTATGGTGCATTCTTATTCCATTGCTGCTTGCTTTCAGTAGTTGTTATCTCAGCCCAAGGTCTCTGCCTTTGTTCGTCTCCTACCAGAAGGGGCAGAGGAAAGGGGATTGGCTTATTTGGACCTGTACTTGGCTGGTGTTAAACCACCACACCATTCAGTCCTTTTTAAAACAAATTTATATTTTTGGCTTCTAAAATAGATTGTAGTGTTTAGTTCCAGAGTTATGTTGTGTGGCTTGTAAAAAAGAACTTCCTTCTGCTTGCTTTAATGCAGCTGCGTGAGCGTTACAATGGTGCCCTCTTATCGAGTGTGGTAATGGATACAGCACTCTTTAACCAAGAGTCAGCCAGCAGGTCGAGGGAGCTGATCCTTCTCCTCTGCTCAGAGCTGGTGGTGCCACACCTGGAAGGCTGTGTCCAGTTCTGGGCTCCACAGTACAAGGGAGACATGGACAAACTGAAAAGAGTCTAATGAAGGGTCATTAAGATGTTTAAGGGAGTGGAGCACCTGTGACATGAAGAAGAGATGTGAGAGCTGGGGCTGTACAACGTGGAGAAGGCTCAGGGGAAACTCATCAAATCTGATGGAAGTGTACAGAAGACAGAGTCTTCTAGGGAGTTCATGGTAATAAATCAGGAGGTGATGGTTACAAGCCAGAACATGGGATGTTCATCATGAGAGTGGTCAAACACTGGACCACATTGCACAGCAAAGTTGTGAAGTCACCATCCTTGGAGGTTTCAACACTTGGCTGGGAAACTCCCTGAGCAGCACTGTCTGTTTGGACCTGCTTTGACCAAGGGGTTGGACTTGATGACCTTTAGAGATCCATTCCAACCTAAACTATTCTGATTTTATGAATGATGATTTTCTTAATGAACAAATATGTTCATGATTCCAGGAGTTCTTGGTTGTTAACTGCTCCTCATGTGGAAGTCACTTGGTACCTTCCCGCCCATTTTTGTATAATTTCTAGTTCTCCTTCTCTGAGATGGGTGATGTGCAGCCAACAGTATGTTAGTCCTGGAAAAACATGAACCCCTCTTCCCTCAGATCTTGAGCTGGTGTTGTTCTCTTTTTGGTACTGGTACTAACTGTTCATGATCAGTTTCAGCAACACATGGCTCACATAAAAAAAGAGATGAAAACGTACAGAACAAATCCAAGACCTCCTCCTTGAACATGCCAACAGGCTATTTTTGGCAGAACTCACAGCACATTAATCACCAGTCTTCAGTTTTGACCTCACAACTGTAAGAGGATGTGCAAATATTCGGCATGGAGGTATCCATGTACAACTTTTTGGTGCTTTCCAACTCTGAATACTTCCACCATCTTCTTTCACTTTTCATGAGAAGCTGCACATCAGAGCCATCACACATCTGCACACTTGTAGGACTTAAAAAGTACAGTTCCTTGTCTCAAACACTGTCAAGGCCACAGAAGGAACTTGCCATAAGATAAGCCACCAAAGTGGGAACTTGAGATAAGCACTGAAATAAGGAATTTGTGACAGGAGAGCACTAATTCCAGGCCTGGCAGAGGTGAGATCTGTTGAGCACAGCCTGGTTAATGCATCTGGACAAAATTTCCCACTGTGACAAGCTGTGGGGAAGGAGGAAACTGCTCATACACATATCAAACAAAGATCACCTCAGGTTATGAGAATGGTATCTGAGACCACTCCATGGATACCTGGAACCTGGACTGTATAAAGGTGAAATCCCCAGAAGAATAGCTCCAGGATACCCACTACTGAGAAGCCCTGGGTGAAGAAGGATTGATGAGATGCTGGTGGACCCATGGGTGGTGACTATCTTCTGCTTGTTCTCTCCCTCCCCCTCTCACTCTCCTTTCTGTCCTATTTCTTTCTATCTCTCTGCCTCACATTTCTTGTTAAACAAAAATCCCTATCATTGACTTATATGCTCTCTTTTGCACCTTAATTCAGGCAGAGACATCTGTCACTAACTGGATGTTAACAACACTGGCAGTCATCAAGTGCCAAGTTAGGCTGGGTGTCCACGCTTGTTTCACCACTCAGAGGAACCATGACATGTTCTCTGTCCTGTAACGTCATTCTACTAGACATGGTCTTAAATGTCCTGTGAGCTCGCTCTACATCTTACTGTGTTTCCTTTTTTCCCCACATATGTTATATATTATCGCAGTGGGAGGTCTGGTCCGCACCGGTATGCCACGACCTTCCTGGAGAGAGAGTGTCCTGCAAAGAACAGCTCTTCCAGGGGCACAGGCAATCCTCCCTGAGCGACGGGTGATTTCAGCAAGCGGAGCGATCTCTCGGCTACGAGTGAATTCAGCTCGAGTGTTCCAGTTCTTGCATAAATCACCCAAGGCAGACTCGGGGACAGAGAGACAGGAGGCCGTGTATGACAGTTCCACGAAGGTAGCCTTTATTGTGCAGCCACCCCGCAAAGGGTAGGTCAGTGACACGGCCACCCTGGAATCAGGTGGCAGAGGGGGCTTCTTTTATGGGAAAGGTAGGGGGTGGGGTAGGAACCAACAGCCAACGGGATGTCAGGTATTACCGTAGGGAAACAAGGCATGCTGGGTTGTCACCCTAACCGAAGGAGAAGTTGTCTGTCTCTGGAGGGGATTCTTTTGGCCCTCTTACCTGTTTCCTCCAAGGGAGTGCAAAGGGCTCATGTGCCAAGGGCTCACAGCCCTCCACAATATCTAGGACACCAAGGGCAGAACATAACTCAAGGCTGTGACATCGAAGTGCAGATATTTGCATGAATGTGTTCCCAGGCACAGTAAATGTCTAAGTACCCAGAGGGACATTGAAGGGCTCAATACAGTGGCCTGCACGTGAGTGTTAAATGCCATTTGGGAGCTCCTGTCATAACCCACACACTGCATCCAGAAGCTGCTCCTCGGGGGTGAGATGTCACCGAAAGCTTGTGTTATTTTGAACAGCCTTATGCAGATGGACCAGATGCCCTGAGGCATCTCAGATATTACTCAGTACTTGTGTGTTGCCTACTATCTCTACCTTTCCTTCTACATTGACTATTACTTGTGGCTTGTTCAGTTTTTCCACAGACAGGCACCAAGGGATGCTGGAGACTCATTGGCTTTGACTGCCAGTCCAGTGAGAATGCCTAGTGAGAAAATGCCACTGTCCTGATGCATGAAGCACAGGCAAATACCTTCCATTTCTTTCAGCTTTTCAAGAGTTATAGTTGGAGGAAAATTTTTGTGCACATACTGATTTAAACCCTTCTGATACCATGCATCAATGAAGAATTGTGTTTTTCTACATATATTCAGCATTGTATTTCTGATTCCGCAGCTCTGAGGTCTCCATAACAATGAAACCATTCTCTTTTCTTGCTTTTGCCTTACATAAGAATAACGTTCTTAGTTAGGAATCACATGGCAGATGTTCCTTCCAGGTTTGTCCTGTACTCTGCTAGCAGATCCCTTCTTCCCTGGAAAACATCCCCACATCTCTGTGTCTCTGGTTCTCAAATGAGGGCACGCTTTTAAAGAGACCCAGGGACAGACATGTTTCCATCAGAGGAATGAAGACATTTCCCTTGTGTGTAAGCCTTTTTCTAATGGTTTTTTCACCTGCAGCTTCCATCCCACTTCAGAGATGCTTGACTTCTCAACCTTCATCCTGAACTTTAGCCATTTACCTTCTATTCCCTGTATTTCTTTTAACATTAGTATCACTGCTTTTAGCAACATGTTGGTTTATGCACCTCTACTCAATTAAAAATGAATAAAAACTCCATTTGCTTTCAGGCTCCATCTCCCTGCATTGTGTCCATTTTAAAAAGGTTTTCAGTGAAATTGAGGGTGGAGGTTTTTTTCCATTTAGGCTGTGCACCCTTATAGAGGCTCTCTGTAAACTCTCACTGAGAAATATACTCTACCATAATTCTTGCATTACTTTCCAAAGGTCAGACCTCTTCATAGCTTGTGGTGTTGGCTAAAGGACAACCAGTTTCTGACAATGATTTCTGAGGGTTCCAGCTTCAAGATTTGCTTCCTTTTTATTAACATGTCTGACTCTTGGCTGTCAAAGAGGTAGCACTTTTTGGAGGCTTCATACCAGACTGGACTTCAATTTCACTTTAACAAATCCAAGCTTATTCTGTTGAGGATTAATCCTGTATCTTGCTGGAATTTTGCTTTAAATCTTTTGTTCCAGTTTCCCATCCTGATGTCTCTGCTCAGGAATATAAATTGCTAAAATTAATAAGATGTGATACACAATCACAAATCTGAACAAAGTCTGTTTTGTACTCCAGAAGCAAATCTGACACTTCATTTTGCCACTATTACTCTTTTTTTAAATGCAGTAACACAATTTCATTATCAGTCTGAGTTAATTGCAAGCTATTAAAACCAGAAAATGCTTCAGAACCAGCAACAGTCACAACTGTATTCTTATAGTCTCTTAGCCTCTGTAGTCTTTTTCTGCATCAGACACCAAATCAAACCTTCTCCATTCGTCTTCCACAATTCTGGAGAATTTCACCATAATTTTTTTTTAATCTGTTCATTCTTCTTCTGGGAAATTTTCTTAGTTAATTTTGGTTTTGTACACACCGAGCACCCATTTTGTTTTAAGCTGCAGAAGACAGCAGAACAGTTTCATTTGGTATTTAAGCTCTGTCTGATCTTGATTTCAGCTCATGAACCTCTGCCTAATGAAGGACCTGGCCCTGACTGGCACTTGCCAGTGTCTGCTGAGGTGTGGTTCCACACTGCATTCCTCCCTGCTGCTCCTGGAAAGGGGATAATAACAGACTAATACAACCATGGATGTTTAGGAGACCAGAGAAAGACAATTTATAGACTTAATATGTTACCTCCAGGGTTACAGATCATCGCACATCTGCTTTGTTGCCATAGGCATTACTTCTTCTGCCTTCCCTAAATGTAATGGATCTTTTCTGCTAAATGCGTCCATCAGTTTATGCCAGGAGACAAATGCCTTTCTCCCTCTATGCCTGTGAGTGCTGTGGAGCCCAAAAACTGGTACAAAGCAAGAATTCAGCAGTGTGTAGGGAAAGGTAAATAAGGTATGTGTATGACATGAAGTGATGAGCAGCCTCCTTCTCAGCATTCAGGCTGTAATTTATTTGTAGTGGGGAAATGAAAAGGATAAGCTTTGGATTAAAAGAAAACCCTATCTTATGTCACCTTTTCTTCTTCAGTTATATGGTTTAGTTTAATGTATCCCTGTTGGTGACCAAGTCAAGGAGCAAAGACATGGCTTGCTCCCACTTTAAGCTGCAGACCTATTATTTTACCAGTGGGAAATAAGGCTTTTGCAGTCTATTATGGGAAGCAAAATTGCTTCATCCTCAGGAATCTAAGTATTTCACGAGCTAGCAATAGGGAGCCCATACAAAGCTATAATTTGTAATCTGAATCTAATTTCAAACTTCATCTCACCAAAAATGAAAATTAATGTATGAAGGGACTCCTTGTATCACAAGTACTCTCTTTCTGAATTCTATTACCTTCTAAGTTAACCCGTAATTTAGCTTTTTTAAACAAATTAAATTGAAATTGATGGATGCTTTAAAGTTTATAGTTTAATTTCTTTGTGTACTGTATCTTAACAAATTACCATCAACTTCGGATAAAACCAAGTGTACATAATATAAAATAATCTTGTCAGGAAGCCTACTTGCCTAGGCTGCAGAATTTTCAAATCTCCTTAGCATAAAGGAGAACTTTTAATAGACCATATCCAAGTGTGTTGAGACCATGCAGTCCTGCAAATCTCCTGGAAATAGATGGTAGGGATGAATAATCACCATCCTAGACATGGCTTAAACCTCTAATTCAATGCATACATAATATATATCCTTCTGATCTGAAGAACACTGCATTGGAGAAGACAGGCTAGACACAGCTTGTCTTAACAGGAGTGACAAGAATGATTTTGAGGCACCAGAAAGATAATGTTTCCCAAGTCATATAGGACAGACAGCTACCCTTCTATGCAGATGGGAGTCTTTTGAATGTCATGTTTACAAAAGACTTAAGACTACATTGGCTTGATAGGTTCAATGAACCCATGTACAAGGGGGTTTCTGTTACTAGCAGGAGCCTGCATGGGCTGTGCCAAGGCAGGGACCCTCTTGTGCAGCAAGCCCACAGCCTGGGGTCTCCTCACCAGAGACCTGGAAACAGATCCAAGCACAGGAAGGAGTTGCATGTCAGCACACATGGGCAAGGAGTAAAGGCATGCCCTGCTGTAAGGGCAACCCTAACCATCTCTGATTACCAAAGGTCCAGCTGTTATTTACTTGCAAATCAGCCATGACATTTTTCATGTCAGCCAGCAGCTGCATTCTGCATTTTTGACTTAAAATTAAAAAAAAAACAAAAAAAGATACACTCCAACTGTTTCATTTTTAAGCTCGTGTAAATGCTAAGGAAAGTAAATAAATGATCCTAAGCAGTTTCTTGACAAGGTCTTTCATGCTTTCTGGCAAACACTTGGGGTTTGGCATCTGATCACACTCATGCCAGGGATATGCGCTTCTTTGTCCCTGTGAAAGCTTCCTTGAATGTGCACCAAGTGTCAGACACCATGGAAAGCTCTGCCCATGGTTGCTCATGGAAGATTTACCAGCCCCCAGCAGCAAAGACCTCTCAGAGCCTGCTGGCAGTAGGCAGGGTGTGCTGCCTCCATGCTGTCATGCCCTGCCTGCCAGCAGCTGTGCAGAGCTGGGCAAGGGCTGGGAGGTGCTTACAGCAGCTGTGGTACCCACCAGTACACTCCTTGGGGATGTCTGAGATACACAGGGAAGGCAGAAATGCAGACAAATACTCAGAATTATCCAAGAGCCCTAATTCAGTCCCTGATGCGTACATATTCCCTAACTTTGGGGACCTGGCATTGAAACCTTAACATCGAGTGTTGTTTCTTACCTGCCACACGGATAATGCAGCTTCCATGTCTTACATTTCCATATGAATTTCAGTGAGCATGGATTTTCTCAGGTTTGATTTGTGTTGCTGTTACTTAGGTGCTTCCACTTTTCAGGTAGGAAACCTGGAAAAACAGTCTGTCTAACACACATCAATGAGTCTGTACCTCTGTGGAGGGGGAATAATCACATGAAACATGAGTTATTGTTTTATTATTCCTTCCAAGGGTCAAATGGTACTTTTTTTCTGACTTGAGTTACCAGTTGCTTGAACTCAACTTGTAAGGACTGAAGAGCTCGAAGAGTTCAGTACAACATTCTCACTCTTCGTGCATTCCCATAAGGGAGCTCTCAGACCTTTGCCAGCAGAGTAACAACGTGATCCAGTATCAACCAGGATAGACAAATGCAAATGATATATAAAAGTCAGGGTATATACTAATGGTAAAGAAACTGATTATTGAGGAGTAAATCAAACTGACCTAAGTTATTTTCCAGAATTCTTTATGGACCATGTGTCCATAATGACTGGACAACCTGTGATGTTCTTAAATACAGAGAAGAGGCCATGTGATCAGATAGCAGGAATTTATAAGAAAAAAATTTTCTCTTGGAAAGCTGTGGAAGCTCCGGTTTGCATGACATCTACTGAGGCCTTCAGATACTCATTTATTTAGAGTGATCCTAAGCAGAGCAGATCTACAATTTTGAACATTGCCTTTTTATGTGAACGTGTGGACAATTGTATAGTAGATTAGCCTTGTCTACTTTTATGAACAACATTTTTATTGTACCATTAACAAATATTTTTCAGAAGCAAAGGAAAGAATGCACAAACATACCTGCTGCACTTTCTTATTTATGCACATGTATTATTGCTAAATAATGCATGTTATTTGGCAATGCAAAGTTATTCTTGTGCCTATTGACATTAGTATTGCTGTTTCTGCAAACAGTTAGGTGCCTTATACATATTCATTACCTTGCCTGCCTTGACACAGACCTAGGTAAGCAATCATCATTCAGTATTTCATTGTGTGAAATGGCAATAAAGAACCTTGCAGCACCCACTGCCTTCGCAGCCTCTGGCTCAGTCATTTAAACACTGCCGTTTTAAAAATTGTTTCCCAGAGGCATAAAGTCTGGAGAAAGCAGGTCCAGGAGCAGAAGTTCAGCTCTGAAGATGGGGGTGAAGTGGTACAGGTCACTCGGAGCCCATCCATGCATGTTCCTTCCTTCCCCTGGGGGGCAGCAGAATGTTGCTGTTAAGGGCAGTTCACTTGATGCTAAACCCTTGGGAGTAACATAGCACAGCTTCCTTAGCTATGCTGAATTTTCCTGCCATGTACTCCTGCCATCCTGGAAATAATCCGTGGTACTGCTGGATGGGAAGAACATTACCAGGGGAGGAGGCTGGGTTGAAATAAGATACTTCTACTGAAAGCATTAACTGAGACAAGTTTCTAACCTGTGGGTACCTTCAGATTGTAATTTGCCTTTCATGTCCCTTAAATTCTACATCAGCTCTAGGAAGGGTCATGTCTGGGATGCTGAATTGGCTTATTGAAGGTGTTACTTTGGCAGGGATGGCAAATAAGTTCTGCCTTTCCACAAAGGCAGACCTGGACCTATAGACACTCCAAGAAGTCTCTGCATCCTCTTTGTGCTACAAAATTAGTTTGTCCTTTTACAGGCAGGCGCAGTGCTGGTTGTGTTGCTTATCCCAGGACCCCCAAAGCATCAGATACTCCATCTGGTTGTTTGGAGTTTTGGGAGCAGCATGAATGTTATTCTCACAGAGCACCTATGGCTCAATCTGTTCAGCACAGGTTTTCCACACTGCTTTGCCAATGTCTCTCTTTATTCACCTGATCTGCAAGCACCACCCTTTAAAGAAAAGTGTCTCCACACTTTTGTCCTTGCATATTATCCTGAACTGTTCAGAAACAATGGCAGTCTCCTAAAGCAGTTACACTGCCTTGAAAACCACTAAAATTTTGAAAATGCTATACATTTAAAAATCTCTTTATTATTCATCCTTTCTGGGATCATATTTTATTTTATAATAAAGAGCCAACCAAACCAGAGGGTACTTTCATATGCAATGTCACAAGCCCTACAACAGGCTGCACGCATAGCTCTTATCTTCACCTGCTGCCCCTTTGCTCAGGCTGTAGCCTAACTCTGCCCACTGCAGTGGCAGCTATTTCTGCACTAAACAACAGGCCTTAAGAAAATGAAGGTGGGCAGATTTCACATAGTTTTTCCAGTCAGAGTGACCTCAAGCGTGTTGGTGGCAAGCTGGCAGCTTGGAAGTGAAGGACACCATATCCCATTATCAGTCTCACCACATCCTCTCTTTCAAGCACTGTTTGAAGAAGCCCAAGGCAATTGAGTAGATATTGAATCACTTCTGTTAAAGTTGGACTTCCTAAAGCTAACTGTGGTTTATTAATAAAAAAATAGCACTGGAAGACATTTAAAGAAAGCATAGATCGTATTACCTTGAAAAGCACTGGAAAGGGAGTGTTGAGGTCCAGCAAGGCCATATAGTGTAATGTATGAAATATGGTATCCTACCACAAGCAAGGCTTTCTTTGGCTGTAGGAGATATGATGAAAAATAGGGCTAAGAGAAGGTTAAGAGGCTCTGGATTCTCAATTACTTTGTAACAAAAGTGTCTTGGGATGATTTATGAGAGATTCAGGACTTTTATTTCTTCTGGGAAGTGATTTTTTTTATGGGAAACTATTTGGAATGCCATAAACCCCTATTTTTTTTTTATGACTAAATGTATTTTGTACCTCCAGGTATCATGTGGCAAAATTAATAATAATAATAATAGTAATAATAACAACAACAAAACCAGATCAGATGAAAACCCTCACTTCTGTTGGATAAAATATCCACAGGAGAGGCCTCTTAGCACTGTGTGGTGGTTCAGGAAGGCAGCAAATGGCCTCTGCATGTGGGAATGCTCTGCCATGAGAGGTATCCTGAATGCCCAAAGGCCGCAGTGCCTGCCTGGCTCCCCAGGGTGGCAGAACTCCACACAAGAGCAGGTTGCTCTCCACACATCTTCATCTTCCCAGGATGAAGGTAACTATTCGGAACAGCCATGTGCTATAGCCAAAGAGGATGATGTAACAACGTGAGAGTCATTAGCCTTACCCTGCTTTGAAAAGCAACGGTATACAGTAACCATGTACACAGCCCGTTTTTAAGGGTCATCAATGCTTCCTGGAGTGTTAAAACTACTTTTGTTTTTTGCAGTTTCATTCCTGTTTCCCCAAAACAGCTGGCATCGTGATGGGATACTAGCCGAATGCTTTTCATTGTGAAACATCATCAGCTAAGTCATTTACTGAATCCTAACATTTTTGCATCTGGGCTGCAGGAAGACAGATGCACACAAGTGACTCTGAGGACTGAAATGACTCACAGCACTTTATGACTAGAGGTGGCATGTGAGAAGGAAAGATGGCAGCTTGAACCACAGAGCCCAGTGTGAGCCCACAGCGCTGATAACTTTTTATTTGTAACTGGAGCACATCTCTTATGGAAGCTGCTGAATGATGGTAAACTCTAATGCTGTGTGCCACCTTCTTACAGAGGCACTTCACCCTGTGTAAGGGCATCATAAGAGCAATATAATTTCTTAGATGTGCAGCATGGCTCCTCACTCTAATATTGTCTTTTCTGTATATCAGTGGGAGTTCTCAGCATATAAAAGAATAGTACCAGAAGCAAAATGTCATTTGCAGGTTGGGAGTACAAATTTTGCTCCAAGACTGATTAGAAATTAAATTTAAAAGATCCAGAGATTTATTGGTTCAGCGTACAGTCAAACTGCTCAATGCTGCAGTGCCAAAGAGAGTCAACTGCTCTCAGCCATTTGCTTATCCTCTTAGAGCACCAAAATCAATCCCTGAAATGAAGTAAACATAGCAGCATTGATCTGGCAATGACCTAATTTTTGAAAGTCACTAAGAGGCTATAATGGTATTTTCATAAAATACAGCACTTGTTGGATTGCTGACGTGCAGGCAGTGGGAGGGTTAAGTGATTGCTCTGATCAGTCTCAGCACTGGAGAGCAAACAGTAGCAGGAATTCCCCAGGGTGCAGAAGAGAGACAAGATCATTAAAAAACCCCAAGTGCTGTTCAATTAAATGTGACAGTCTTGATAGTGGCATGATTTTTCTGGATAACTTTGACATCAGAACAAAAAGATATATTGCTTTCCACTTCTTGCAGAAAGCTTAAAAAAGTGCCCTCTTTGTTTGGACAGCCTATTAATTTGCCCTTGGCAGCTCTCTTGAACTGAGATTCACTGAGCCTGATGAGGGCAAACCTATGTCAGGTGACCCTGTTGGATTTGCTCTGTACCACGGGAGAGGTGTGCCCAGCTGCCGGGGACACCTGCACACACTTACACTGAGGCTCCTGCATGAACACAGGGGCTGGTGTCACCTCCTAGCAGTTGCTGGAGATGCAGAATGTGGTGTCCTGAGACCCACTGTGTATGCTCAGGACATCCATGCACACCCAGCAGATGCAGCACAGGACTCACAAGAGGTCCAAAGGAGAAGGGGAGGGAAAGCTTAGGGCATGTACATGGTGCTACATGTTTATGCTCAACCAACAGAAACAAGCAGTAAATGTTCTCCTGAAAAGTCCCCAGAGAGTCCTGCTGTCTGTTCTTGGGTGTTCATAGAAATGCTTGTGGTAAAAGTAGGTACTCCTTGAGGAAAAGAGTGGGAATCACTCTGTAACACAGTGGCTAGGACACTCAGAGAAATCCCAGCCCCTGCTAGATATTCACCTAGGTGTGGACAGAAACCAGGTGTTTCCAGGTAAATTTCACACCACTTTACCTACAGATTAGTCCTGATTCATATTTCCTCTCACTCTCCCGTTTCTTTTTTTCCATTCTCTCAGCCTTTTCCCTCTACTCACACATTCATTTTGCCTCTCCCTTTCAGCAGCTCTTTCTTGGAAAGGGTGGTTCAGGCAATCAGCACAGTAGTCCCAGGTGTGAATCCAGATTGGAGACTACTCTTCAGGCTCAGAGTGACAAAGCCAAAGACACACATGCACCTTTCTTCAGCCACTTCCCTTTTGGCTGACTCTCTGCTTGGCTTTTGGGCATTCTCAGATTTTCTGCCCTAGATAAGGTGCCCAGAAGCTCCTTAGGTGCTGCTTGAGGAGCTGTGCATGTGTGGAGATAACACTCATGAGGTTCTTTTTCAGCTTCATAGTGCTGCTGCTTCTTCACATGGCCCAAATGTGCCCCTCCCCATTTTCAAGTCTTTACCTTTCAGCAATTCTTCTGGGTCACACATAAGATTTTAGGGGGGGCATGTGAACCAAGTTCTTAAAGGATGTAGGTGGATACTACCAAGTTGAGCAAAGCACTCAAGCTGATGCAGTTGACTCCATCCTACATCCCTAATTAAACTGTACCATGGATTTTGTCCCTAGAAATAGGTATTTATCTAAGAAGTCCTTTTTTGGCTTTCCTATAGTATTCATTATTTAGCTTTTTGAATTTCTGTTTCTAAGACAAGCTTTCTGATTCACTGTTACTTCAGCTGTGTAAACAACTTCCTTCCAGTACTACAGGTTGTTGTAGCCCTCTATTACTATAATACATTTTGTGTTTTACCAGATTGGGCTGGAGCACCTGGTTGCAGTGCCTCAGCAGGGTGCCTTGGAAAATCATCCCTTCAGTTCTCTGTTTAAATAACTGTATCCCTAACAATCCCAGGATTTAGTAAAACACTTTTTTTCAAAGGCTTGATTCTGGCTACCCAAAACAATTCATGCTCTTTCTTTTGATACTACCTTCTGGATACCTTACTCTGCCTCTTTGGAGTTGCTTTTCTGTGCTGGCTTTCTGTGTCCTGCATTAAGTTTATTCTATTTTGCCCTAGAGGCCATGGGTCTACTTTGTAATTATAAGTCTTTGTTGTCTTTCTTTGAGTTCTTTCCAATGTAGCAATACCTCCCTATTTTTAATTGACTTGGCAGAGAAAAGATGTGAGCCTGAATGCACCACAGATCACCAGAACATTATTTTTTCAAGTTTTGCCTGAGCAAGGGCAAGGTAGATTTTTTCCTCAACTGGCCAAAGCTCAGATCACCTTCCAAGTCTGATTAAGAGCACTGCCTGCTCTCTGAAAAAAATTTCCAAAAGATTTGGAAAGTGAGGCAGCCACAAGCTCTATAATTCCTCCTGAAAGGATGAACATGGGCTTCTGCAAGGTTATTGAAGCCAAAGGACTCTGTGCCTGTATAATCCTAGAATCACAGAACGGTTTGAGTTGGGAGGGACCTTAAAGATCATCTTGTGCCAACCCCTTGCCATAGGCAGGGACACCTCCCACTAGACCAGCTTGCTCAAAGCCCCATCCAACCTGGCCTTGAACACTTCCTGGGATGGGGCAGCCACAACCCTCTGGACAACCTGTTCTAGTGCCTCAGCAGCCTGACATTAAAGGATTTCTTCCTAAGAGCTGATCCAAATGTACTCTCTTTCAGTTTGAAGCCATTCCATCTTGTCCTGTCACTACACACCCTTGTAAAAAGTGCCTCTCCTTCTGAAAAGTGGCCCCCTTTAGGTATTGGAAGGCTGCTTTAAGGTTTCCCCAATGTCTTCTCCTCTCCAATCCTCTCCTCTCTGACAAGCCTAAGTCTCTCAGCCTCTCTTCATAGGAGAGGTGCTCCAGCCCTCTGATCATCTTCATGGCCCTACTCTGGACTTGCTCCAACAGCTTCATGTCCATTTTGTGTTGGAGGCCCCAGAGCTGGACACAGTACTCCAGGTGAGATCTCACGAGAGCAGAGTGGGAGAGAATCACCTCCCTTGACCTGCTGGTCACACTTCTTGTGATGCAACCCAGGAGGTGTTTGACTTTCTGGGCCATGAGCTCACATTGCTGTATCGTGTTGAACTTCTTGTCAACCAGCATCTCAAAGTCCTTCTCCTCAGGGCTGCTCTCAATCCATTCTCTGCCCAGCCTTAATTTGTGTTTAGGATTGCCCTGATCCAGGTGCAGAATCTTGGCTTTGTTGAACCTCATGGTGTTCACGTGGGCCACCTCTCAAGCGTGTCAAGGTCCCTCTGGATGACATCCCTTCCCTCCAGTGTGTCAATTGCACCAGAGAGCTTGGTGTCATCAGCTGAGGGTGCGCTCGATCCCACTGTCCATGTAGCTTGCAAAGATAGATAGTGCCTGTCTCAATACTGACCCCTGAAGAGCACCACTCATCTCTGCTGTCCACTCAGATATTGAGTTGTTGCCTGCAACTCTTTCAGTGTGACCATTCAGCCAACTCCTTCTGCACCAAATGGTACATCAATCAAATTCATCCCTCCAGTTTAGAAACAAAGATATCATGAAGGACAATGCCAAATGCTTTGTGCAAGTCCAGGGAGATGGTGTCAGTTGCTCTTCCTTTATCCACCAATGCTGTAACACCATCATAAAAGGCCATCAGATGTGTCAGGTATGAGTTGCCCTTAATGAAACCATGTTGGTTGTCACCAATCACCTCCTTATTTTATTATATGCTTTATAGCATATTTTCCAGGAGGAGCTTCTCCATGATCTTTCTGGGCAAAGAAGTGATAAGGACTGATCTGTAGTTCCCTGGGTCTTTCTTTTTCTCCTCTTTTAATAATGGGAGTCGACATCAACTCGGCTGATGTTCTCAAGTCATGAAACCTCACCAGAACAACATGACTTCTCAAATATGTTGGACAGTGGTTTTATCTACCACTTGCCTCAGGACCTGCGGATGCATTTCATCAGGTCCAATGGACTTCTGCCCTTTCAGGTTCCTTAGATGGTCTCAGATATGATCTTCTGCAGTGGGCAGTTTTTCATTCTCCTGGTTCCCACCTTTGCCCTCTGCAACCTGGGCAGTGTGGGTGGAGCACTCGTCAGTGAAGACTAAGGGAAAAAAAGTCATTGAGTACCTCAGCCTTCTCCATATCCCAGGTAATCAAGTCTCCCATTTTCTTCTGTAGACAGCCCACAGTTTTCTTAGTTTCCCTTTTATCACTGACATGCTACAGAAGATTTTTTTTGTTGCCTTTGATTTCCTGGCCAGATTCAATTCTATCAGGGCTTTATCTTTCCCTGCTTGATCCCTGTCTGCTCAGGCAATCTCTCTGTATTCCTCCAAGGTTACCTGTCCTTGTTTCCACTCTCTGACCTGTCCTTGTTTCCACCCTCTGTAGGCTTCCTTTTAATGTTTGAATTTGCCCAGGGGCTCCTTTGTTCATCCATGCAGGCCTCCTGCGGGGATTGCCTCACTTCCTCTTTGTTGGGATGCATGACTCCTGAGCTTGGAGGAGCTGAGCCTTGAATATTCATGAGCTTTCTTTGGCACCTTCTCCTTCTAGGGCTTTATCCTATGGTACTCTACCAAGCAGATCCCTAGAGAGGGCAAAGTCTGCTCTCCAGAAGTCCAGGGTAATAAGCTTGCACTGTGCCCTTTGCCCTGCCCTAGGCTGCAAGGCTGCCCTTTTGAGCTTCAGATTCCCCACAAACCTCTCCTCGTTGTTGAGAACAAAGTCCATCTTAGCACCTCTTGTCTTAGCTCCTCTGTCATTTGGAGAAGGAAATTATCATCAACACATTCCGGGATCCTCCTGGATTGCTTATGCTCTGCTATGTTGTCCCTCCAACAGATGTTGTGGTGGTTGAAGTTTCCCATGAGAAATGAGGAACTTGCATGTGAGGCTGCTCCTATCTATCTACAAAGGGTTTAATTAATTAGAAATTCAAATAATTAGAGTCTAGTAAGAAACATAAGCAAAAGAGTGAATGAATTTTAATTAATTACACTTGAAGCAGAAAATATATTATTATTAGACATTTTTGTAAACTACTTTTTTATTGATTATAAGGCATCCTATTCCTTGTCTTGACATTTACTTGTCTTTGCTTTTAGTTTCATCTCAGTGATTGAAAATGAAAGATATAAAAATGCATTAATGCAGTTGCAATTTCTAAAAAGTTACTTGTAGTAAAAAATACTGGGTCATCCTAATAATGTTACAGAATAACAGGAAAGCCACACCTGCAGTTGACTAGCTCTTTTACTCAAATGGGGATGGATGGATGGATGGATGGATGGATGGATGGATGGATGGATGGATGGATGGATGAAAATAGGTATACAACCCCTATATGCACTAGTGTGGATGCACCTGTTGGCATACACCCCTCCTATAGAAACACGGCAGACCCATGTTTAATAGCCTGCCAGACAGTGGTTACCGGGGCATAGAGTGTTTCTGCATAATGTAAATACTTTGGAATGATGGGATTTTTATCATCTACAAGACAAAACTCTTTCCACTTTGTGTACAGGTTGAAGTGATGCTCTCATTCAAAATGCCAGGATGCAGTGCATCCTCGCTGCTACACTCCTTTCTGCTCACCTGCACAGCCTGCACCCCTGTGGAACTGATCCTGCAGAAGCTGAGCGATCTGCTGGGAGCAATAACACTCTAAAATACAAGCTTATGGCTTAATCCATATGGCAAATTATTCCTCTGAAACTGAAGCACAATTTAAATTCTTAAAGCTAGGGCAAGTCTGTGGAGAGAGCAGAACTGGGGTGCCCTGCCCCTTGAAGGAGCACGCTTGCTCTGCAGTGGTACTCCCACATGTGGCAGTAGGTGTCTGCAGGGTTGGATCCTATATTTGCTTGACAATTGATCATGTTATTCATCGTGCTAAGAGTCCACTCAACAAAAGAGCAGGTCGGCTGCACGAAACACAAATGTATTTTGGGACCATTTTTGGCAGGTAAAAATTCTTCAAAATATATAGGCAAAAGGCCAAATGAAGAACTGAGCTTGTTAAATGAGCTGCTTTTCAGGTGGCACTGCCGGCCACAGCCTGGTACAGCATCTTTCAGGCACATGCCCTAATTTGCACTAGCTTGGATTATTGTTATGCATTTAATAACGTTTGATGATAGTCTAGAAAATCTTTGTGCCTACAAGACCAATGTGAGATGGTGGTAGAAAAGACTTCCAAGAGCATCAGCTTGGCGTAGGAAGATCTGTATTCTGGAGATGAGAGTCTTGCTGACATTGAGGAAAGCTGTTTGGGGTGGAGCATGCTGGACTCGTGCTGGGTTTGGGGTACTGCACACATATCCTGATCCAAAACACAAACATCCTCTTTCGAGTTTTGGGTTTTTTTCATCCCACACAAAGAACTTGTAAATAAGATGTCAAGATTGCAGTGGACCAGTGGGCTCTGGAGACAGCTGCGGGAAATGAACTGCACAAAGCTTTACCATGTACGCGCTGTCTTAATGAGTGCAGGAGAGTTAACAAATGCAGCTTCTAAAGCAAGAACAACACAAATGAGCAAGTACTGGGAAGTTTACATTTGAAATCTTTTTTTTTTTTTTACTTTAAAAATACATATTTGCTTCCAAAGGAGGAATAGTCCTGCTGGGTGTCTGTTCTTTTCTGCTTAAGCAGGAATTGTTACAGTAAATAATTTTACTGTAGGAAGTAATATTTGTTAGCAGTCAATTATCTAATTTGCTCAACATGTAAGGGGAAAAGGATCCTGATCTTAGATGATCAAGGCAGTAGGTGGTCACCAACACAGAAAATGTTAATATTCTACCCTTCACAGATAGTCTATGTCAATGTATCAGTGTATTTCTAAGTACCCAATCATTGTCACATATCCCTGGGTTACTTTACAAAATCAGATAAACCATGGCAACTGAATAATAATGTGGCTTGAAAGGAAAAACCATTAACAAAAAGAAATGCATTCTCCCCCTCTAGTTCCTTAATTTAAAATTCACACCAGGCTCCAGCAATCGGAATATTAGAAAAAGGAATTCAAAGAGAATACACAATGACTAAGTGGTTATATATTCCTATGCCCTCCCAGAAGAATAAATGACAACTGTGCTTGGCAGAAACCTGAGGAGCTGCACTATACCTAATCAGACCAATTGTATCCAGGTTTTTTTGCCTCCAGGCATGGCCAGCAGCAAACTGGTTTTGCACAGCATGTTTGGTCTTAAGCTTTGTAGCTCCAAAAGGAAGGCTAAGCAACTACTGTTCCTCACTGCAAGCCGTGGAGAACAGGAAGGCATATTTGCCTCGTGCATTTTTCATCTTGGCCAACAAGGCAACAGTTAATCTCAGAAAGGCTGCTGGCAGCTCTGGTGTGTCAGGGACTGTGATATAACTGCAGAGCCCTTCCCCATCATGTGGCAGTGCATCAGAGACTGATAAAGCCCACTTGTTCTATTTGTCACAGAAGTAGCTAATTATTGCTAAGCTTTCAAGAGTGGTTAGTGGTGGTGAATTCCACATGACAGTTGTATAATTCATACAAGAATTGTCTTTGAGCAATTTCTGATATTACAAGGGTGGTTTCTTTTCCCAAGTTTGAAAACATCACTAGTAGACTTCACTTTCTACCCTATTTTTTGCATTATATGCTTTCTCATTTCCCTGTTCTAACTTTTAAAAGCTCCCTCATATAGAAGAAAGCATTCCATGCATATTTTTAATATTATCCTTTTCTCTGGTTTCAGCTGTAGTGTTTTTAGCTGGAGTATTTGAAAGTATACACTCTAGAGACCTCCTTCTACATTAGTTAATAGGGCTCCAGCGACTTGCAGAAGCCTTTGGTCTTCTTTGGATTTGGTACTATTTTCTCCCCTTCTTATTACAGCTTAACATTTATTTGATCTGTTTTCTTATTTCCTGTTGAAACTTTTTCAATGAAATATCCATGGTAGTGTCCGTGTTCTTTCTTATGATTTTGTGTATTTAGAGTACTGTAGTGCTGAGGTAGAGAGAGCTGCCTTCTGCCTTGCATTTCTATCAGTTAATTTAACAGCAACTATCTGTCCTACATTCAATTTCATCTCTCATTATGTGACATTTTAACAATGCTGTGAGATTATTTGGAAATTCTACAGCCTTTTGTTTTTTTTGTTCTGAACTCGTGTCATCCTGAAATGATGTCATTTCATTCACTTCACTTCAGACCCTTTTCTGGGTATTATAACCCATATCCAGCGATGCTTCTTCACTTACACCTCTTCTTTTTATTGAATATTGGCTATATTGGCTCTTTCTTTGCTGACAACTTCTCAGGTTCTTATAAAACCAGAAAAGAATAGTTCCCCACATCGGGTTTTGATTCGGTCAGCGATGAGAATATTTAGAAAATATGTATGAATAAATGCTATCTTTGTATTTTTATTGTATTTTAGGGGAAGAAAACATGGAGTTGGACTAAGGTCACATTTATTCTGAAATAAATATTGAAGTCTATAAAGCATATAAAAATTATACCCATAAGTAATTAAAATAGTTCTCTTCTAGTTGCAGAGCACAGAGTAACAGGCACAGCTTCTTTGCTTGGCTATACCTACAATGTGCCATCAAGAAGGAAGCTAACAAAGCAGGCTTTGTATACTCTGGATAATTAGAGTGATTAGTAAGAATACTTATGTATCAGGAGAAGGAAATATTAGATTAAGGGTAAAAAAAAGGGGTTTTTTAACAGCTTCAGCCCCCAGAGATAAGGTAATCCTGCATGTCAAACACACACCATAAACCGATTCACAAATAGTATCGGCTATCTGCTAAAAAATATAAAGCAAGTCATTCATTTACAAGAACCTGCTAAGGTCGATAAATCCTCAAAGGCTAATGAAGTAAAGGGCCCTGAGCAAGGATTTAGCTATGTCTGTGTGCACGGGAAGGATGCTCTTATACCACACATCCACCCCCCTGAGCAGTTTACAGAAGGCCTTTGAGGTTTCAGGACGAACAAGCACACCTCCTGGTGGTTCTTGTCCCAGGCTGCCTGTGTAGCCCTGCCACCAACAAGCCTCATGGGTCTGCCCAAAACCCCACAGGGACACCAAGATTCTGCAGGATTTTCTGAATGCAGACACATGAATAAATAAAATGGGCTGTACAACCTTGTATTTCTGCTGAACTGACAAACACAGGTAGATCTGATTTTCCAAAATCCTGATTTAGCACACCCAACCATTAATACGCTTGTATCAGTCCTGGGAGCATGCTTCCAGAGTATCCTTGAGACTAGAGTCTTGAGAACTACAAGGCTCACCGGTGAACCACAGCTTCACCATCTCCTTTCAAAAAAGCTGCAGCCTCCCTATCCAAATCACTGTTGTGTGATTACAGTTCACTGTGTTAACCTACAAAATTTTAGGGTTACTTATTCCATAAGTTAAAATAAACAGGGGAAGGGGTGAGATCTTCTGAACAAGATGCACACATGCATACAGGGATATGTATATGTATATGTGTATGTGTATGTGTATGTGTATGTGTATGTGTATATAAAAAGTGAGTTGATAAAAATTAAACCCAAACCTTCAGCTATCAGCTTCAGCCCCAGGAAAAGACAGACTAAGCTGTATGCCCAGAGGACTAGCACATCTCTCTTCTGGCAAAGCAGAGAGCGAGAGAAGATGTTCTTACAGCCATAACCCCTTTGACTGGAATGGGATTTCAGGTTCCCTGGAGGCACATCTGAAACACAGCAAAGTAGCAGCTGCTTGTGCAGATCCCTCCCAGGGCAATATGGACTAAGGGAACTGATAAAATAAAGCCTGAAATTTTTTATTACTTAATATATTAGTGCCATCATGGCAATTTCAGGCAGTAGCCTACCAGCTCCCAGGAAATTCCTGAGCACTGCTACTCTTGTCTGCTTGGCACTGTGTTGCACTTGGTGACAGGGCAGGCACAAGCCTGCACTCATTTGTGCAAAGCAGCAAGGTGTCACGAGAAGTGGCTGCTGCAAGTCAGTTTTGGTGGAGAAAATCACAGATTGATGGGGCCAAATGCATTTGAGACTGGACAACTTGATTCTTCTGAATGTACAGTATATAGATGAAGAATTTTCATTCTTTGCAGCCAAGTTTTATTCAATATCATATAATTATAGAGTGGCTTAGATTGGAAGGGACCTTAAAGATCATTTAGTTCCAACACTCCTACTGTGGGCAGGGACACCTTCCACTATACCAGGTGGTTCAAAACACCATCCAACCTGGCCTTGAACGCTCCAAGAGATGAGACATCCACAACTTCTCTGGGTAACCTGTGCCAGTGCCTCACCAGCCTCACAGGAAAAAAATTTTCCTAATGGCTAATATGTTGCAAGATGGTTTGTTGTTAATTACTGAATCATTGTGTCTGCTTGAGTTTGTTGCTGGAATCACTCACATTATATTTTGAATTTGACTGCAGACAAAGTGTGATGCTCTGTCACAGTGTGGGAATCCTGTGGGGTCTCCTACTGTTGTTTTGGATACTGTGCATGATCCAGACCCTCCTTGTGCCAGGGACACCAGCAAGCCAATTATCTGCAAAACTGTGCAGTGGACATTTGCACTTTGGTGGCTGCTTACACAGTTTTTAATAACCTTGTAATCTCAGCCAAGACCATGCTTGGCAGGACAAACAGAGTTTTGTCCTGTCTCTGGACTCTGCCTTGCCAGAAGTGCCTCTGCCAAGATCCAGCTCTAACAGGATTAGTCTGGAGCAGGTGATGAACCTAGGGAGTTGGTGTAATGAAAAATTATGGCTTTTTTTTTTTCACTTGATATGATTAGCAGATGAAATATGACTGGTTAACAGCACCAGACAAACATTCTGTAGCACTCTTTAAATAATATAATGGACCATTAGCAGTTCTAACAGGCGTTAGCTCAACCCAGCTTTGTCTGATACAAATACCAACAGCTGCTCTCTAGCAGGAGCCAGGTAGCAGGGATCATATCATATTTTTTCTGAAGAAAGCTTATATCTCAGCCTTTCACTGTTACTAAAGCAAAGACATTTTGAACTGGGCCCCTGAAAGCCCCATTAGAGTCAGCAAGATTTCCAACACTGTGTTCACCCAGAGCCCTAAATTCAAGCATCTTTTATTAGAAATATGGTGGGACTGTATCTGTTTGGAAAAGAATTATTCAGGAGGAAAGACTATAAAGTACACATTTAAAAATGGAGACAGACTATCAGGAGAAGCTTCCCCAAAATCATACAATTGTAATACTGAAAGAAACTTTTAAAAACTCCAGAGCCAAACTCATTCTTCAGAGCAGAACCAAGTATTTTCATACAATCCATGAGACATGTCTAACCTCTTCTTAAATCTCCAGTGAAGGCGATATAGGAACTTTCCTCGAAATTCCAGCGCCTTACTAGCCTGAAAACTGGAAAATGCTTCATGACATAGAACATAATTTTGCATTACTGCAAATCTAGCTATCCTCTTGTTTTCAATAAACAATAAAAACAGTTAAACACTATCCAATTTTTCTTCCATATTTCAGGACCATTATTATATTCCCTCTACCTTCCATTTTCAAAAGAAAATAATCATACATTTGAGTCTTTCCTTAGAAGTCAGGGTGTCCAAAATGCTCTCTTTCTGTGGATCCTCTTTTCTCAAAGGAGAGAACTAAAGCTGGACACAGTATTTCAGCAATGCCAAAATTTGCCAAATTTCCTTTTAAATATTAACTCCTACATCTTATCTGACCCTTCTGCCAATACATCTCATGACATTTTTCTTTTTGAGCAACAGATCACTACTCTTGTTTCTTGTTAAGATGGTGATTCATTGTAATCCTAGATCCTTTTCTGCAGAGTAATCCCAGATCCTCTCTCTATATATCCTCAAGCTTGTATTTGTGCATTTGATTTTTGCCTCCCTTAGTGTAGTGCTCTGTACTTGTCTTTATTTCAGTTCATCTTACTGATTTCAGGCCATTTCTCCAATTTGTCAAGACCATTTCAAATTCTAAATGTGTCCTCCAAAGTGTTTGCAACCCCTCCCAGTTTGGTGTCATCAGCAGATCGGTATACATGCTATTCCATCTTTTAAACTGCTAATGAAATTATTGAACAGAACTGGCCCAAGATAGCCCCCCATGGGAGCCTGTAAAAAATGCTTGTCTGGTCTGATAGAGAGTGTTGATAAGAATGTGAATCATTCTGACTATGTTTTTTCAAGTAACATATCCGTTGTACAGTAATTTCAACGAGGCCGTCTCCCACTGTGCTGTGAAATGTTGGAGAACATTATACAGAACAGTGTCAAAAGCCCTACTGAAGTCATCACAGTGACTGTTCTCTTCTCCTGCAGGCTTGTAAAGAGAGGAAATCAGATAAATCAGGAATCAGGTGCCTATATAATACATGCGATAATGTAATCACGTAATAATTTGTTCCAGGATCTTTTCAGATATTGAAATTATGATGACGTCTCCAAAATTCTCAAGGGCTTCCTTTATTCCCTTTCTAAAGACAGAAAACACAACTGTCATTTTCTATCCTCTGAAATTTCTCCTGTGCTCCACAAGTTCTCAGAGATACTCTTCAGATTGTCTCTTTTGGCTTCTTCTGGCTCAAATTCACCCTGACCCACAGTCTGTGGCTCTGCACTGGCCCTCCAAGGCTGTTCATGGTCTTCCCCACCACGGCCTCTGGTGCTGTGCCGCAGCTCTTGCAGATGAGGGAGGCATCCCTGGCTTTCCTCCCCCTTGAGCTGCCCCTCTTCCACAGCTCCGGGACTCCCACAGCAAGTCCAGCCCTGTGCTACCTGTCAGGGGGTACAGGCCTTACATTCTGAGAGGGAATGTTAGCTTTTTAGCCTTTTAGTAAGGCTTCTTGCATAAAGTCTTACTACAGCCTATGATTTTATGATTCTATGATTCTATATATTCAGCCTAGTGTGCTAGGCAGGAGAGTATTTCAACATGACATTAAAGCTTGAATTTGATGACTTATTATTCACAATACTTTTTCCTTGGCTCAGTTTTATATCCCTCTCTCTCTTTTTTCCTTTTCTTTTTTTTTTTTTTTAATTAATATTCATTAGTTTCTGGAAACAATTGCATTTGTGAGAACCACAGCCAAAAAAAGAAAAGGTACTAATATATCAACCTGCAATGTGTCATTTGTTGCATGCTCTCCTTCTGTTAATTATAGCCTTTCTTTCACCTCCATCTGCCTTCTAATGAATTTGAAAGTAAAAAGAACCAAAACCCTAGAAAAAAATTAAAAAGAGAACAAAATCCAAGCTTTTCTATTTCTTACTTTTTTAAAGTGCAAAAAAAGGGAGATGATTTTCCTGGAAGAGCTGATAGAGCTTCTTGGGACAATTGTATCAGTAGTATGGAGAAGTAGGTGTTTTACAGGCAACTGTCTCTGTTGAAAAGGGAAGGTTACAACCTAAAGTGAGTTCTCCTTTCCCCTCCAGTCCATAATATTATTTGATCAGAAGAAGGAACATTCTGGTAAAAGCAGAATTTGGTTAGTTAGGTTCTACTTCAGCTAAGGAACTTCATTTTCAGACATAAACATCTTCTTGCAGGGTTATTTCTGTTCTGAAATCCTGCCGTGGCATTTCTCCTGCAATCAAGAGCTGACAAGCATCTGCACTTGCAGTGTGCCAGCCAGGCTGCACTGTGTTTTGGACACGGGTGCTGGCTTAGCAGAGAGAGGAGCACAGTGCTCACCGTGAGACTGTCAGTAACATCCACCAAAGGAAGAGGGAACACGTTGGAGAGTAAACTGAAATGATGTGTACCTTCCTCATATGTGGAGCTGATTACAGCCAAATCAACAGCTTTCATACTGGCTCTGTAGCAGACATGACATTTTCAAGGTTTAATGCCAAGTGCTTTTCCTCTGCATTTCTGTTTTCATGCTGAGAACTGATCAGCATACTGATGCAAAGCACATAGCTCCACTTTTCCTCTAGCTTTGCACTAAATATTTGAAAGCTGGCAACCTGGAGTCATAGGTGCAGGGAAACATTGCTTCCAGGAGGGGTCTTTGCACTTGACAGCCTTGACTGCGGATGTTTGTCTTTGGGAGCTTCTCATTACCAGATTTTATATACACCTACACATAGATCATAAGGTATTAACCATTCCCCAGGGAGTCTGCACTTGGTGTCGTACATGAATGTAATACCTTAACTTTGAACATAACTTTCACTATTGCAGCTGAGCACGGGTAGACCTCCAGGAAGTCACAGCTTTTCCTCAACCAAGACCTCCAGCACATCCACCACATAAAACTAAAAATAAATACACTCTCTTCCATGAGAAATACATGGAATTTTTCAAAGTTTGTTTTCATCTTACACTGGGAAAAAATAGAACAAAATATGTTGATTATACTGAGACCATAATTTGTGATTTAACACATCCTAAAGGTAAACATAATTATTTTGTTTTCACATAATATTTTTGAAAAACTTACTTCATCACCTCAAAATATTTCAGTGTGAGTGAGAGACTGGTTGTGCACTTTTTCAACTTCCAAATACTCGTGGCCTTCTTTTACCCACCTCAGATACCTCAAGAGCAGGTCATTACACCAGTATCTGGCTACCTCACACTTTTTAATGAATTCACTTTCCCTGGAAATGGTATTACTGCTGCTATACATACAGGGGAAGCAATAACGCAAGGATAGGGAAAAAGAGTGTCTTTCAGGTTCAGTTATAATGTTCTGACACATCCCAAGTATATTTTTAGCTCCAAATATCAAACCATAGACTCAGACAACTGCAGACAACCTACACCTTGCTTTTTCTTCACCCTTTTTACCTACTGCAAACTCCCAACCTGATTGCTCAGCAACACCTGTGAGGACAGCATAGCTCTGGCACAGAACTTAACTCTCTTCTCTGTCATTCTTGAATAGATAATGCCTCACACCTAAACAAGGGACCTGGGAGATGTACAAACCTGACAGGTATCAACAGTCCTCAAAGCCTCACACAGCACCTGCAGGTCAGTAGGTCTGAGCTGTCAGCTCCTCTGCCCCAGCTGTGCCTTATTGTTACTGACCGGGCAGTGAGGTGATGCTGCTGGAGGATGCACCAACTCAGCCGTACTCAGCACCTTGGGGGTGAAACATCTTAGCACAGAATTGCAAAACAGAGGTATGTCACATAGAGAAATGGCCTGCAATCTTTCATTAGATATTGCAAAAATGCCATATCTTAGGCACAATCATCTAGGTGTTGTCCCACATTGCACATGTAGCTATGCACTGATTGCTTCTCAAACTAGCGCCTAAGTGGCTCCATTTATGTCGTTTATAGTGATACTGCAGTGATTTACCACTCTGTAGTAAATATTAGTTGGTGGTGGTGAACTCCAGGTCTCAAGTGTTTATTTATCATGAAAATAGAAAAGTTTTTGTCATTAAATTGCCAAAATTTATAGGTTGTGGCTTGTGTCTGTGCCTTTCTTCTTCAACAGCTGTAGGAAAGAGATATTCAGAAAAGTTCCCCTGCTCTATACAAGCCTTACTTTTCTCCCTAGGAGAATTAATTTCTACTTAACAGGTGGAAACATTTATAAAATCCCACAGTGAAGTAAAAATAACATCATTTCTGCCATTGACACAGAACCCCCCCGCCATGGCTTTTATAGGAGGATTTGCCCTAAGGAAATACTGCTGCAGCAAGTATAATTACAGCAGGCTAATACATACTGGAGAGCCAAGTCATAGCAGCTTTATCACAGACTGCCTTATACCACTATATCAGTTTTACTACACGTTTTACTAAAGATTTTCCTTAGGAACTGAGGAGATTGTGACAGGGCTTCTATCAACTAATCTCACTCCTATGGACAATTCAATAAATTAATATTGACTGGGAGAATGATATCCTGGGAGATTTAAATGTATTCTTTAATACTGGCCAGGCTTCCCTTCTTTTTCGGCCCATTTTTTGGTAGGATTCAAAACAGTCCTTCCATTTCATTACCCATTTGCTTACTCTCATCGTCCTTACTGACACCATGTCATCTTGTGCAGATGCTGGAAGTGGAGGGTACTCTTTTGCTGTGATTTTTTTTCCTCTTTTAGACTTATCTTTTCCTAGTTATACCTGGGATACTGCAGGGTTGTTCACGACCTCCCCTTGTCCAAGCCCTAGGTAATACCTGGGGGTCAGTTTCCATCTTGGTCCTCCCAAGTACACAGTGGGGTCTTAAAATGGGAACTTGCACCTGCTCTTCACTAAATGCTCTTCCAGTTCCTGGCATCTTCATTTTGACAAGGTCCTGCAAGGATGAGCCACCTCTCCTCACCTGCTTAAAGCAAAACCCTACATACTCCACAACAAAGTGGAACTGCAGTTTCTATCAAGGCTACTGCATTTGATTTATAATCATTTTGAGAAACAGAATGTAAATCCCTTTCTAGGGGAAGGTGGCCAGAGCCATGGTCCATGTGCATGTAGGTGTGTGTGTGTATGTGTGTGTTTGGCTGTGTTCCCTCCCTGCTCCCCTCAGCTTCCTAGCAATGCCAGGGCACCTTCCCTGTCCATGAGAATGTGTGGCAGAAGCCCTGTCCTTTCCTTGTGCCATGAAGGAGCCCAGGCAGACTTTTGGTATTAAGTCCTTTCACATTGTCCTGTCCCAGTTTTACTACATTGTGTACTTTTTCACTGAGGCCATCTATATGCACTGTAAGAGGTTTAACCAAAGGTTTTCCATGGTCAGGAACTGCATCACATGGGTTTCAGCTGAGCTGTCAGCTTTTAGGGGCTGTTTTGTTACAGGAAAGAACAGGACAGCATCTTTCATGTACCACAGCTGTACATCTGGGACTCTGCTGTTGTCCTGCAACTGCCCCCGGTGACTGCAGGGCTGGGGACAGCTCGGGGAGCAGTGTAAGAGGGGGGCTGAAGGCAAGTGCCCTGAGCTCCCAGAGGTTCCTACCCTGCACCTTGCTCCTGCTTGCAGCTATAGGTACAAAGCATTTTTAAAGTAGGCACATCTATATCTAATGCCAAGTCAATGCAGTAATCAGAATCTGTGTTTTCCTAATCAAAGTAGGAATAAAATAGTAATCACCTGTCTGTTACTCTGTTGGGCACAGAATGGAACTCCAGGAGACAGTCACCTTCCAGCAGCACCCAGCTGCTCCTTGGCCGAGACTGCCCAAGAGTACTTCTGAAATCCCAAATTACAGTCCTCTAGGCCAATGAGAGGAGATTGGAAAAATGTGCAGTATTGCTGAAGATTACAAGATAGAGTGAAGAAGCACTGGTTGCTACTGAATAACCCCTTGGGAATTCCTACCTTTTCCCATATCTCACTTTGTTTGGTGCATTGAAGGATATTCGTGTAGTAAGGCTGATTCGGGTGGCAACTGGTGCTGGGATCCTTCACTTTTCTCTGAAATTCAACAGCTACAATAGATTAGGAAATGAGGCTTCCTGTCTTTATTTTCCTCTTACTAACTATGATGGTCTGTGTAAAAGTACTGCTCAGTCAAAGATCAGGGTTCAATTGCACTAAACTTTGCAGAAAGATTTTAAAAATATCTTTCCCTGCCAGTGGAGAGGGGTTTTTTTAACTCCAGGTGCAATAGTTCCTTATGATACAGATGATCAAAGAAGGACTGGCTGTCTCAGAAAGGGAAAACAAGTACCAGGGTCCCTAATAATGTAGTTAATGAGCCAAAGTGAATGACCACTTCATAGCTGGATTTTTTTCAGGAGTCTTCTTCCAATTTGAAATCAGTGAGTAAATCCACTTTAAGAAAAACCAGAATGCTGTTCCTGGTGGAGATCAAGGGCTCAACTTGCCCAGTATCATATCTCAAGTGAATGCCAGAGAATGTGGGGACAAGAGAGGAGAATTTGATGCCTTGAGTAATCTTCTGTTACACAACTATTTTCAGCTTAGAGAGTTTTCTGAACCTGATGTGTTTTCTGTATTGCATGATCCAAAGTGGACCTCTCCTCCACATGTGTTTGTCCAGCCTCTCACTAAACCTTTAAAAAACACTTTGCACTTACAGCTTCCACTGGCAGGAAGTGTCCCAAGCCTACCATCACAACTTTTCCTGGTTTTGTTTTGCACCAAGTTCCTGTTAGCTGTGTTTGTAGGCTCCTGCTTC
Source organism: Machaerirhynchus nigripectus (assembly GCA_013397975.1). NCBI lineage: Eukaryota > Metazoa > Chordata > Aves > Passeriformes > Dicruridae > Machaerirhynchus > Machaerirhynchus nigripectus. The sequence goes on from VZRQ01002298.1 coordinate 1,375,294, forward strand.
TTGTACTGGAAGAAGCAATTGCTCCTTCTTCACTCTCTTTTTGCCATCATGATTTTATACAACCAGATTATTTCCTCTTACTTCTATTTTATCTTTTCAGAGGGATGGTCTTTCCCTGCTTGTTCTTTCAGCCAAAATTACGTGAGATTTCCCCAGATTGGTTCCTCCACGATAATCTATGAACCTCCCTCCACACCAGAGGATCAAGAGACACAATAATACATCATTTTAATATCTTCCCCTATGCAGTGATGATATCTCTTTGTAAACTGATGATCTTGTTGTCGTGACCTTAAGATAGACAAAGGATGGCTGGTCAGAGTAGGAATCAGCTAGGATGCTTAATTAAAAACAGTAAATCTAAGGTTTTAATGGTAGCTGAAGTAAATAATGAAGTTTTACCAACTCTTCTCTCCAAACTTTAGCCTCATTTTTCATTTGACTTTACAAGTTGAATTATCATTGAATATAATTCTTGTCTATAATGTGCTTTATTAAACCATGCAGGCAGGTTTATCCCAATGGGATAATCTGCTTGGTAAGAAAAAATCAGCTGATTAAATTATGCCCAGTTTATACTTATTACAAAGCTCTTTCAGCATAATAAAGTGCAGCCATGTCACAGCTCCTGGCTATTTGCAACACTCATTATTATCCTTATCACACCTTTTCATAATTTGTCTCAAGCATTTACTGACATTTATTAATGTATTTGTTCTGATTGCAAAGTGTCCATCTCAGGTTTTACAGCCAGCACAGGCTCAAGCAGGGTATCTAAACCCATCCACCAGGCATCTGACCTACACCTGTATGTCAGGAAAAGGCATCTACCATCTGACATTTCAACAATCCCAGGGCTCAAAGCACCTTTCTGTTCCAGGTGTGCTGCCACACGTGCCAGCAAAGTGCTCCTGGCGTGGTCATAACTTGGTACTGATAAAAAATCAGCTCAGATGTTTTTGCACATACGATTTTCTGTGGTCCTTCAGGCTGATATAAGCTGGTCTAAAACTGCTTCAGATCACTTCTGCCAATTAACTGAGCCTCTGCTGGAGTGTGAGTGGATATCCATGGTATATTTATGTTATCCAGAGTCTGAAAAGCATACCGCTGTGTCTTAGGGGTCCTGAAAATGCGTTTAGCTGATTATGTCTCATTTCAGGTACTGAGCTTTTTCCCTGCTTCAAGGAGTGGTGTTTATAGTTAGATGTTTTAAAGTTATTATTTATTTCCAGGTATGACTGGGGCTTTTCTTGCCAAGTCCTCTGCCTTGTGAAAATCACTGAGCTGATTACTTTAGTGCAATTAGCAGGTTTTGTTCCTCACTTTAGAAGACCTGCTCCTTCCTCATTTCAAGCCTGTCCCTTCTCCTCCACTGTAGTATTTCTTTCCTTCTAGGTTTATTAATTGGCTTTGTAATTGGACCACACAACGTAATTATGAGGCACATTATCCAAAAGAAAGACTGCAATCAGAATGTACAAGGGAATGGAGAGCTCCTTCTGATTTCTCACTAGTTCCAGAAAAAGCTACACTCAAACCCAGGAGGGCAGAGCATTAGAAAATCGTCCTAGAAATGGCTGCAAACAATTCCTGTGCACACACACATGAACATATTCAAACAAGAAGGCAACTGGATCAAAAGTGGTATAAATGAAAAATAAGAATTCTAAAAAGCTAGTAAGAAAAGGAAAACCAAACAGGGATCAATCAGTGGCCAGCTAAAGTAAGGACACAGGAGAGTCATTGTCTAAACATAATAGGAGTGAAAGGAACAGTGGTTTTTGTTTTATTTTAATTAGTTTGAAATAAGTTTCTGTTCAGTAAGGATGTAGTAGGACTCAGGTCCTGCCCTCCTTGGCCTGTTTCATCAGTGATCTAGAAATAAATATGTCCTTATTGCTAAAAATTATTCAGATGATAGAAACAAATAATCTTGATCCATAACCGAAAAACCCCACAAAAGGACAGTAGTTAGAGACCTGGATTGCTTACATGGGAGAACAAAAATACCCTCTGTGTAATTTGCTATGGACAAAAGGAAGTAGTGTTTCAGCATAAAAAGAATGTAGGAGTGTGAGATTTACATGGGGAAGTCACAGGTTCTGAAAAATGGGTCGTGATTGTTAGCAGGTTGAGTGCAGGCCACGTCTTTAGGTGTGGTACCAATACATACTTTGGATGCAGAAAGGAAGGCGTACCAAGCAGAACTTGAAAAAATATATCTGACAGCAATTCAATTTCTTCTAGGCATCTTTACCTCAATAGAAACACTGAGAAATTGGACATAACTCAGAGAAGAAAGCCCTGAGAATGATTAAAGAATTGAGGGATATGCCTTGTAGCAAGCCAGTCAAAATGTCAATATATTTGGATTATCAAAGGGAAGGTTAAGGAAAAGTCTGTTTTCAGTTCAGAAGTACCTACAAAAGGAAGAAAACATTGCTACTGGAGGATCTTCAGAGTTAGTATAAGAAAATGTGGCTGAAATTTGAGGTAAAAGAAATTCACAAGAGAAATAAATTGGAAAATTTAGCAGGCAGGATAATTAGATCTGGTATAACACACAGAGGTCCTAGAGCAGCACTAGGTGTGTCTTTCTAAAAGGTTTGATCTTTACCAACTTATACCAGATGGAGAGAAGCAAGAAACATGTTTTTGGAAGTCCTCTTTCTATTGTAGCAAGTCTGACTAGAGGGTCAAAATAATTGTTGATGGCTTTTGAAAATCAGTAGAAGAGTTGTGAATTATTGAAATATAGATACATATATATATATTTGACACATTATTTATGAAAATACTACATTTTTAGAATTTGATAACCTTCTAAAATTCTCAAAACAGTGGGCATTTTATTTTTGCAATATTTCCATCAGAATACCCCAAATTTCTCATTCACTTATTTTTCATTAAACCCTAGAATCTCAATTCTTACTTCCTTATTTTTCCCATTTCTTCTTCCCTTCTTATTTTAATCTCCAGTAAATAGTTTCAGGGAGAAGAGAGGTGAATTAATACTGACACCACAAATCGTTGTGTAAAAAATAAAAAAGTCTCTAATTAAAACATATTTTACCTGTGGAGTTTTCTTTTTTTTCATATTGAATGTAAATCATTATCCAATATGTCTACCAGTTGCTCATCTGATGAGCCTTGACCTGGAACTTTGATGAAAGCATTAAGGGATTTAATGAAACCACAAAATTGGTTCCAGGAATTAGCCATTACACAGAGGGGGGAAATGCAGATAGCAGTGCAAGACTTTGTACTTCTCTGTGCTACACTGCAGGAAAGTAATCTGGTTGTAGAATGACAGCTCAGCCATAGGATAATTGTAGTCTTTAATACACAGAAACGCAGTGCACCTTGCCTGGAAAGAGAAGATTTCATAACAGTTTAGTCATAGCTATTGTCAGTGACTCAGGGAGTGCAATGACATCCATAAAAACTCCCGCAAAGCTGGAATCAGCAGTGGGGTTGCTGATGAACTGAGCTGTGGAGACTTGTACCTGTTTGCCTTGATATGCCATGAAAATTCCTTCAGACTGTGAGAACACTAATATTCATACTGCGAGCAGAATGACCCAGGTAATTATATGTGGGCTGTGCTTGACATCAATCTGACAGCTGTTTGGGACTTATTAGTTAAGGAATTAAATGTTGACAGTATAATTAACACTGGTAAAGCACAGGAAATAGGCTCAGTCAAACACAAATAATTTCCTCTTTGATAAGTTTGCAAATTTAGTTATTAAAGATACCACCTACCTGTAATCCATCCAGACTCCCTAGGAAAAGACACCATTACAGTGAAAAATATGGAGTGCAGTATCAGCAAAATACATCTTAGAATAGATTCAAAGTTGTCTAGCTAACAATTTTCAGTGGGGAATCACTGGCAAATATTCTGCAAGCTTTGCCTGTAGACTGAATACTACCAAAAGTTTTGCAAAGATCTGAAAATAATCCAGAGATCATTCCTGACAGAAACTTTGGATGATCCTGCTAAAGCGGCAAATATTGAAGAAGGCTAAACAGTCTTTTGAGAATCAATCTGAATAACTCAATAATGTAAGCCCATCCATAAGGCAAATATTTTCACACCCCTAATGCATCCGAATATATAGGAACAGAAACTTTAGCCCATACCAAGAGAAGGGGTATTTATTGGGCAAATAATGGACTCCTGAAAACCCTTAGGGATTAGAAAGAGTGAAAAGGTGAAAGGAGGCCACTGTGAAGAAAAATGCCAATCTTTTCTGTAGTAAGAGTGGACCCTGAGCAGGGGCAAAAAGATACACCAGGGACAAGTGAGCCTGGTAAGGAGCTGTTCCACATATATAGCAACATGTTTTGGCACAATGTTGAAATATTGAGAATGTGCACAAAAGATTCCCAGTAATGCCTGAGAGTGGGAGAAATGCTTCTCGGTAAGGAGATTTTCAGTGCTTTACAGTCTAGTTACTGCGTTGAGCTTTGTGTCACGGTTCCTGTTGCTTGACCTAATTCTTCAAAAGGTCTCTCTGTGTTGTGTATCAAAAGGGAGCTTGAGAAGCAAATTAACTGCAAAGTGTACATCCCTTATTACGAAACAATACTGGGGACTACATCTTCAGCCATTCTGGGAAAGTCATGCCGGGAACCAAGGCAGACAAATTTAAATGGGGAACAAGACAGATTCTTAATGATGAGTGTGCTTGGCTATTGCTAAAAATTCACGGTGGTGGTTTTCCCTCTCTCATTTTATTCACATCAGGTGAAGGCATTTAGGAAAATCATCATATTAAAAATGGGCTATTTGGCTTACTGTAAAATGCAGTGGGGAGACAGCCTTCAGCCTGGTCATACAGGAGGCCACTCTCTTAACAATGTAATGTTCACTCTGACCTCAAATTCAGTACAGTACTGCCACTGGTTTAAGCTGCTTGAAAAAGGAGTGATCTGGATGCAGTATCAGGGAAACGGTGTTTTCCATGATGGGCTAATGAGGATATAAAATTCCCCTGATCGTTCCCTTGTGTTGTCAGACTGTTATGTCTAGCAGTTATTTTTGAACTCTTGCTAATAGACAAAAAAATATATAGGGGATTAATCAGAGGAAATTCAGGAGGCTCTTATTATTTCATCTTCTCTTTATTCCCATAGCAATGACAAAGATGTAGCATCCTCTATAAAAATGCCAGAACTGCTAAATCAGGACTCATGTGAACACATTTTTGCTTAGTGCTGCCCTTGTGATTCTCCTGCTGTTTACGTGGCTTTTATAATTGAAGTGATATTGTTGAAATCATATCTAGCACAAGAGCTTTGTGTTTATTCTTTCTCCCAGAGACTTTGGTCTCAGCCTTCTCTGATAAATGATGTGAAGCAGTACATTCTCTTCCAGCTATGCAAACACTCATTTTTCCACACATCCCCAGAAACAGCCATTCACACCATCCCCAGGGCCCTGGTCTGTCTTCATTTATTTGCATAATTAAAAGAAGAGGCAGAAGCAGCACCCATATCAATGGGAGGAGTTATGCAAATACAAGTGCATCAAATTACACAGAATATTTTAAAGCAAACCGGAAAGTGCTAATAGAGACTTTATAATCCTTACCATGCTCTTTGTCCTCCATCTGGACCTCTGGCAATCTCTGACTGGTTAGAGGGAACTTTCTCAGCTCTGTAGGATCTCTGCCACCAAGGTATTAATGTGTTCAGTTCATTTATTCTAGAGTAGGACTTCCTATGTTGCCTAAGTTCAGAACTGAACTTGTGAAACACCTTCCTCAAATGGCTGTCTCCATATTTCCATATACAATTTCTGCCCTTTCTCCCACTTAGTGAAGCATGTGGGAATGCACTGGTAGCATCACTCCACCTTCCCATCCACCCAACATTTTGCCGATTTTTGCATGAAGGAAAATTTAAAAGTCTTACTCATGGTCACACAGCATGTCCACATCAGGTTCAGTCAGGAACTCATGACTCCCCAAAATGTCAGGCATGACAGGCACACAGTCTACCATACACTTTTTTTCTATTCCTACTTTCCCACTCAAGTACTGCACAGAGCTCAGCTGGTGAGAAGTTTTGTTTTGAAATTTAAATTAACTTCAGCACCAGTGTGTCCTGTTGCATTCTTGTCATCTTCTTTTTGTGTTTGATTTTGACTCTGGGAGTTTTACTCTGGTCTGACGTGACACAGGTTTGCTGGGCTACTATAAACATAAATATGATAGCAAGAAGTGAAGGTTCCTATTGAGTCCAAATGCCCTCAATTTCCATTGAAATCAGGGATTCTCAGCATCTAACAAGAGTGGGTTCTATATTTCCACACTACATGCCATAGACTGTTATCCAAAATGTCAAATTAATCTTGGGGCAGCAGTGAATGACTACTCAGCTGAGATTTTGTATTTCATGCAGCACTAAAGCCACATTTCAGTTCACTAGATAACAGAGAAATGTAAACATATAAAAATCTGTACTTTCTTACATAAATAGATGACTGTAAAAAAACTACAGGAAAGAGATTTTTGCTATAGCTTTGTTAATACACAATCTGTTTTGTTTCATTTGTGTCACACTTGCTTTTTTGTTTGTATCACATCTTATTAAAGTGGTGCAGAAATAAGAACTGCAGAGGATATTTAAACAGACCTGATAATTGAAGTAACAGTGTTGGAATATATAACCAGATTAAAAAAAAGATTATAGTACTTTATCAGGACCAAAAACTGCATTACCCAGGACCAAACCATTTTCCTTCCCAGAACCCCTCTCAGATGGCAGTGTCATGCTGAGCTGATTTTCCTTGGCACATCCATTTCCATTTTGGTGAAAAGAAATTCAGTCATTGGGCGTTGGATCCATCAGACCACTGAAAATTAATGTTATTTTGAAAAAATCCACCCAAGTACGTCTGGTCTGTAACACAGCAGGAAAGGAAAAATTAACTGTTGCAAAAATACATTTCCATTAGCCTCAATAGCAGAAATGCAACAGTATCTTGAACACGTCTACTGTATTAAATAGATAATAAATGAGCACTGAGCAGTGCTTGTCACCAGGAGAGCAAAGTATTTGCAAGGAAACACCAGAAAAAGAGATTTTTCCAGATCTTTCCCCACAAGCCCACCACTCAGCAGTGCTCTGTGACTATGGTGGGGATGCTGTGCTTTTGTAAATGTTGTATTTCAGATGACACACATGAGTCCTGACCAGCTGTATACAGGACTTGGCAAAGGAGTCAGAGGGGAAGTTATTAGCCAGAAAACCAGGACACACTCCATCTTGGGTAATTTCTCTACGTTTAGTAGTACCTTCAGGAAATGAATTGCTCTTCTTTGCTTCCTGTTCCAAAATAACAAGCTACCTCTAAAAATGGTTGGTGTGGAGCTGGATTGTGTTCCCCCAGAAAAAAATCACTTTCCAACAACAGGTCCCTTATATAAAGATGTCCCTTTATTTAATGTATTTCCCATTTGCCATTGAGTTTGTTACTCCTCTGGCAGTCAGGCTGTGGCGCTTCCAGGATCAACCAGCGATGTGCCTGCCTAGTCCTGGGGTTTTGCTCGGCATGGAGCAGCAGTGTGCCTTGTCCTCCTGCATTTACACACTCACGGAGAAAAGGTGACACTGAATGCCGGAATAAATACAGAAAACACACTCTATGAGGAAGGAAATGTCATATTAGATCCATATTAGGCCTGGCTTTTGATAGGAAGAGATCAGTCAAGAAAGATAAGGATAAGATTTGATAGGATAAGAACAATCAAGAAAGATAGGAAGAGATCATCAAGAAAAATGGCATGAGGAATAATGAAAGAATGACAGTGAAGGAAAGGGAAGTGAGTGGGGACTCAGGAGTGGGAAAAGGGTAAGAAAAAACAGTGAAGATGAAGTAATTTGGAGATTTGAGATGGAAGGCTTGCACTCAAGTCTAGACAAGATTACACCGTGTTTTTTGAATGGCCATTGATTTCCTTTCTGCTCATGGTGGCGATTTTGAAAGTACTGTTACTACCTTGTCCAACTGTAAAAAGCTCAAAATGAAACCCTTACAAGAATATGTTTAGAATGCAGTATCTAAGACATTTTGGGAGCTTTTGAATTGGAGAGTGCTACATTAAAATTAGGTTATTAGAAATAATTACATGTTAAAATCTTGCAAACCTCTGGTTTCTTCATTCTCATCACCAAAGCTTTTCATATTGCAAGGTTTTTATACATTTAATTGTAGCCTTACGCTAAACTTGTTCTGCATTTTATCTAGTTTTGGTTTCTGGAACAATAGCTTATCCTTTTAACTATGTAGCTTTCACATCCCATTGTAGCACGAGAGAAAGATGAAGATGCTGAGTTGATTCACAATAATTATATTGTTCCATTTTAAAGAATCACAAAGCACTCCCCTTGAGTTCCTTAACAAAGACTTACATGTAATTAAGCATTAGTAAGACCTATTAAAACAGTAAACCTTAAAGCTGGTATCCCCACAAAAATACCTACCTTTGACCTTCACTTTGATCATTGTTATATTAGTTGCTTTCTATGCAAATTAATTAAATTTTCTTTCTAAAATGTGATCCTCCTTTAAGCTTTCCATGGTCCCCTAGAACTGTGACTTTCCAGCCAAATTCATTTTAGCCTTTTCCCTCTGCAGCTCACTGCAATTCAAAACTACCCCTTCATTTACGCACTTTCACCAGGCTCTGAAATTTGGTCTGTATTCAACATCTCCCCTTGGACATATCTAATCATGGGCTTAATTGAGAAAAAACAAAACTCCTGGTCCCTGTCAAATTCTCAAACTCTCATTATCTACAACTGCTGCCACTGCCACTGTTCCTGTATTGCTTTGGACACTGTTGGCTTTATTTTTCTTTTCTCCAAACATACAGACCACATTCAAACCCAGCAGAAACTCCTTCTAAAGAATATCACCGTTGGTGCTTTGCACATTGCCATTTAGACCCTCCTCTCCTCCCATAACAGCAAAGCCTATGGGAGGTAGGCACACATTTGGTTCCCTCGCCTGTATTACTTTAAAAGGGTAAGACAAAAGCCAGAGTGTTTCTGAGGCAGCAGCCCAGCTCTCCCACCCTGCTGGAAGTCTTCACAAGTTCCCCTTTCCTGCTGCTGAACTTGAGATGTTACACTGAGGCTTTGGACGGTTTTACCTTGCCCTACTTCACTGGTTTTGTCTTAGAACATGTCACCCTTATGGCTTTCATGATCATGCTACCAGTGCTGAAGGCTCCCTTCTCTGTCTCGCTCACAAAAGACTGTAATCTTTGCACATCTCTCCTTGTACACGCTGTGCTCACCGCGCTGTGAGACCATGATCCTGCTTAAAACCCTGCTCAAGACATCACTGCCTTCTGCACCTACAAGTGTAGCCTCCAAGAAATTAGTCATCCATTGATAACCAATACACACTGAGGCTGATGTCCTCGGGGCTTTCTTATATTATAGGTTCAGACCTAGTGACTCTGGAAGCACAGATATGCTTGTGTGCTTTATGTAACCACAGCACTGTGATTATTCAGCTCACCACTGTGCTCATCTTCCATCTGGCTCTTCAGCCTTACAACTTGTTTTGAATTCAGTTTTAAATTTTTGCAACACAGAGAATGTCTTCACATGTATCCATAGTCTTTCCAATTCTAGGGGACCTTGTTCCCAGTTGAAGTAAGACTTTGGATGCCATCACGTCTCAAATTATATTAAGAAACACCAGTAACTGTGATTATGTTCCAGAGTAAGAAAATAAATAAAAATGGTAAGTAGCAAACAGGACTTACGTCTGAAATGTGTTTCTGTATAAACAGAAATAAAGCAAATTCCTAGTTTTCTTATTAGTAGTTAGTAAAAATATTCCAGCATGAGTGATACCCCACAGCTCTATTTTTAGCAGTGTTCAAAGTACCTAGAACAGAGAGACAGACACATGACTGTACAGTGGTCTTAAGGCTAGGCATATATTAGTAGTGAATTTCCAAGTGAATTGTTCCAGTTATGATCATCTCTTCATACATGTCAAGGTACTTCAAATAATGTTAGGAAGCTGAACTTCAGGAGACCAAATGATACTGAAGCTGTGCTATCTTATGCTTAAAGGTACAGCATTTTTATGTGTTTTTAAAAAACAAAACTGCTCTGACTAGGTTCTGTTCACAGGATTAGACAATTCCATATAGAGAAACATGCAGCCCTGTGTGGAGCTTGGTGTCCCCTGAGAGGGCCTGTGTTGTGCGCCAATGGGACATTCTGTGGCACTGAGGGAGCACAGCCTCAGGCAAAGAGCATCTCTTGCAGCTTTGTCTACTGGATATTTAAGGGACTAAAACTGCACTAAAAATAGCATGAGCAGGATCTGAAACTGTCATTTTGGCCTAGGCTGTAGCACAGCTGTGGCAGGTTGGAAGGGTAGCCTACAGTCATGCTGCCATAACCAGATGGGCAGACATGCGGTGGTACAGGAAAGCCCATACTGGCACGACAGTCAAATGCCAGTGACTATTTTAAAAGGCAGCAGATAAACAAATGTGTTGCTGATTGTGAGATACAAGTCTGCTCTTCTTTCAGGAGAGGTAGTGATGTCTGATGCTTTTAGGTTCTGAAGGCTCTGCTTGCTGCTAGAAGCTAAGGCAGAAGTCACATGCATCTTCACATATGGTCCCCTGAACTGAGACCTTGTCTGTCCTTAAGTTGAAGTATTGGATTTACACCTGAAAAAGGTATTTAATCCTGCTTTTAGAAATATTGTAAAAGGAAACGAAAGTGAGCAAGTGAGACTCCCTTTAAATGCACCAACATCAGAATTTAGTTTTTCCTTTTTACAGAGCTGTTGTCACCGGATGAACAGCTGTGAGCATTTCCCCAGACATATTAAGCCTTATTAGAATATAAAATATGCTGAGTTGGAAGGCACCCATCAGGATCATCCAGTCCAACTCCTGGCCCTGCACAGGACAGCCCCAAGAATCACGTCATGTACTTGAGAGTATTGTCCAAATGCTTCTTGAACTCTGTCAGGTTTGGGGCTGTGACCACTTACCTGGGGAGCCTGTTCCAGTGCCCAGCCACCCTCTGGGTGAAGAACCTTGTCCTCATATCCAGCCTAAACCTCCCCTGACACAGCTTCAGGCCATTCCCTTGGCTCCTGTCACTGGTCACCACAGAGAAGGGATCAGTGCCTGCCCCTCCTCTTCCCCTCACGAGGAAGTTGTAACTGCAGTGAGGTCTCCCCTCAGTCTCCTCTTCTCCAGGCTGAACAGGCCAAGTGCCCTCAGTCGCTCCTCATGAGGCTTCTCCTCAAGGCCCTTCACCATGCTTGTTACCCTCCTTCGGATGCTTTCTAGGAGTTTAATGTCTTTCTTATATTGTGGTGCCCAAAACTGCAGACAGGACTCCAGGTGAGGCTGCCCCAGTGCAGAGCTGAGAGCAGAGTATCCTTAAAACTAATCCCTGTGCTTTTTCTTCCAGTGAGTTTACATGTAAATGGTAAAGCAAATAGGGATTTCCAACCACTGCCTGTGACTAAGCAAAGCACCATTTATAGGGAAATGTCTCTTTTACTATGGAAACTGATGTAGTTGAGAAACATTAGCTGGACAAGCTTGAAAGTAAGTTCTCTTTCAGGTAGTGAAGGGTTAGAGGATTCAGGGAGCCCTGAAAGGAGAATTTGCCTAGCAAACAGCTTTGGAGAAGGTTTAGTGAGGCAAGAAAACTCTGGAGGTGTTATGAAAAGGAGCTTATATGTGTTCTTCCTGTCCACACAATTAGCTCCTAAACCTCCCCTGTCTCTCTAGAGTGCAGATGCTGCTTTGTGAGCTTTCTATTTTAACTATAGCCCAGCGATAATTGCTGATGGTGGTTGCGCAGCTTGCTGAAGTTTGACCTTTTCTTGCAGATAAAAGTGGTAACCAATGTAATTTTAAAATCCTATGGTCATTTACCTTAATGGCACAACATACACCCGAAAATAACATCTTAACTAACCAAATATCAATAGAATGCAATTATTTAAGACAACTAAAATTATACGTTGAAGGCAGTCCAGAGTAAGTCTTCTTTATTAAAAAAAAAAATTTCTTGGTGGGCTTTGTTCTGAAAGCTGTAATTTGTTCAATTGTGTCCCATCAATTGTTATTATAGGCAAAAATATTAGCCTAGGGACAATAACCTTTTTACAAGACTGCATACTGGGTGGAAATTTATTGCTGAAGGATAATGAGAGGTAAGAAGCAACTATTTTATAATGTTACCTTTAAAAGCCCCCTTACTCAATATTTGCTGACATTGTATTATATCCCATAAATATATTGCATAGATTTGAATTAAAAGCAAAATTTAAAGAAGATAGTGAATCACTGGTGCCCAGGTTAAGAAGTAGCTTTCTTTGGCATCATCAGAAAAAGTAGTAGTCATGCCAGTATCCCCTTTTATACGGACATATGGGGTAGAATTCACTTCTAAATTATGGTAACTGGCGACTCAGGTGGAATTCAGTACTGGCATCCCTGTGGATGCAGAGAATGAAAAGAAGCAGAGAGCCCAGTGAGTGACTCAGGCTCTGACTAAGAGCTCCACCTGGGCTACCTCCTCCCTCTGTACCAGTGTGGGCAAAGCACTTGTTTCCACACACTAGTCTTGACTAGCAATTCACATCCTCCTCTGCTGAAGGCTATTCACATGCCCTTTCTTCCAAGAAAGTTCCTACAGTTCTCAACACAGGTAAGATCATGCTACTTATTCCTGGTTGTGATATGATACATACAGGAAGAGGCCCCAGCTAAAACCTGTCTCTATTGTGCAGAAATAGCAAATGTGCTTGCCTTCTCTAGACCGAGATTTTCACAGCCTAACTAGCAATGTAGGACACACATGTCCCCAAAGAAATCCCCTTGCTCCTTGTGTCAGAGGCTATTTCATCGCAGCTGTGGAGGGATTACAGGCTCAGCTGATTAAAAATCTGTCCCACAAGTCCAAACTACTCGAAGAGCTCCCTGTCCTTGCTGCACAGCAGGACTAGCGACGAACCTCGAGAGGAGTGCAGGAGCTGCTCACAAGCCTCCTGCATGTTTCCCAGGAGTTGTACAGAAGGAAACTCCATGTTCTACTCCTGTGCAGGTGTAGATACAATTCAGATAGGAAGATTTCTCTCCAGAGATACCCTTGTTCCAACATAGATTATTTAGCTGCATGTTGACTAACCCTGCTGCTGTTGCTTCAGTGAAAGCTCAGCTAAACCTGAAAGAAAGATGGTGCTTCCTCTTTTCTGTTCCTGGTGGACAACTCCAAATTACCCTGTCCAGTATTTAGCTCCGCTACTTGGTTTTTCTTGTTTGTTTTTTGGATTTTGGAGCTGAATTGTGCAGATTAACCCTGCAAAATGCATGGGATTACTCTGAGATCCATAAACAGTGTCTGGCTTGGTTGAGATATTGTGCTTACCCCGCATACTCCCCTTAAAGAAAGTTGCAGAAGCTAATAAAGAGATGTGTGGGTTTGGATCTCTTAGTGTGATTCATGTGTAATGGGAAGAAAAAGGGATGTGGAAGCTGCCAAGGTTGCTAAATTGTGCAGTGGCCAGGGCAAAGTGAGGCTGCCCAGTTGCAGAGCTGCTGCATGCACCCTGCCCAAATATGTGCTGGGTGGAGGCAACAGGCATGTCATCCTATTCTTCCTGCATCCCAGCCATGCCAGTGGGTAAATCACTTAGCCATGTGCCTCCCAATCCACTTTTTATTATTTCTTTGGGGCTGGGTATGTTTCTGATCCTGCCTTTGGGCAATGCCTCTCTTTGTATGGAACTCTCTCCTTTTAGCTGTCCCTGGACATATTATATTTTTAATACTTATCATAAGGACAGAAATGAGAGGGGGGTTTACACATAATAGGAGAAAAAATTGCAGACTGTAAATACTAAAAGTAAAGCAGAAGGGTGCCCATCATTCTTTCTACCTATTTCATGTTAGACTAGGAATTGTAATTTATAATAAAGCAGTAAAGTTTTATGAATTCTGGTGGTTTTGTTTCACTACCTATTCAAACTTTTGAAATGAGGTTAGTAAAAAGAGAAACAGAGAAGACAATAATCTATACAAGTGCTAGAAATGGGAGCACAGGGGACCAGTTTGAAGCTCTACTTCCAGCTGTGCAAAAAATGTGGTTTCTGCTACTGCTTTAAATTGGTCCTGGTTGTAGGGCTCAATTCACAGACTGGACCTGGATGCCAGTCCTGATTTTCTAAACAATTTAAGTTTAATTCTCGCTTTCCTCTGCTCTTTTTATCTTTCTACTGCCATAAGTAAGCCTTGCTGTCTCCTGTTGTCCTCCCCTCCCACCCATCTAGGACCATCTGTCCTTCTGCCCAAAACTGTTTTGTCAGTGCTTTCAGGTTTTCCAAATTTCTTTGGAAAATCCCTTTTCTGGTTTTGCCAAACACCTGTCTAAGTAACAGCTGTCGTCCCTTGTGTATCCTCTACTCTTCTCATAATCACCATTATTCACTGGATTGTGCCAAATATGAATTTGAGCTCTTGGCAGGATCTCTGTCCCTACATGTTTGTTTGAGGAGTGTAGTCTGTACTTGACAGATTGAAAAATAAAGCAGGTGAACCATATTAATCTATTAAGGCATGATTTTTAGAGAATGGAGGGTTGGAAGTTTCTCTGAAACTCTGGATTTTACAGCTGACTCCCAACCATAAATCTCATACAGATCTCACAAGGATCTCACTCTGGGTCTGGGGCAAGGCTGAGGGGGTAGCCCACAGGAAACCTGTAGGCAGGTTAAGGACAGGAGAGCTATGGCCCTGGGTGCTAGGAGGAAGCCCCTCCCATTTTAGGGAGTTCATTTCAAAAGAAGCAATTCTTGAAAACTGCTTTTTGGACAGCCAAGGGCATGGGATTTCCTTCAGGTAGTGACCCAGCCAGGCAGGGTGCCTCGAGAAAAGGTTCTCATTGCTGGAAGTCACCCCCAGGTATAATCAAAAAGCTTTAGCAAATCTGGAATAGGATCTACTCTGGCAGAAACAAAGCACTGACCTTGTAAAAGATGTCTTGTTTTTACCACAAGCAGGAAGACAGACCCTTGCTGAACACAGGAGCAAAGAAAAGGATGACATGCTGGATGGCAGCAGGAGATGTACCTACACTGATAAAGTAGCTAAAAAGTGTTTTAAGCCTTGGCAGCAAAGAGGTGAAGAGTTTAATTAACAAACCCAAACCTATTCTCTTGAGGCAATGGTGAATTTGATATTAAAAAGGGAAAAGTGCTCTAGCTTCTGTTGTACTTTCTTGCCAACCTAGAGAATGTTTTGGTATTTCAATTACCTGCTTTGGCTAAAAAGCCAAAAACCTCAGTGGTATGTTCAAGGAAGCTGCAAGAATAAAATATCAGTTACAGCATCAACATTTTGGTCCAAAACCTAATCTTTACCATGTTTCTCTGTAACATCTAACCTCACTCAAACACTTTCAGATTTTTAAAAAGTACTGGGTTTTAATTTCGGCCAGTCTTTGGATATGCTCTGATAAATCCAAAGTGATTTCAAATTACAAAGATGATTCAAACTTTGAAAGTACATTAAAATAGACTGCAATAAATAATTCCATTTCTTCTACCAATGCCCTAAGCCCCCAGGGCCTGTGCAATAACCACTCCTTTGTTCAATCTGCTTCATCCTTCAATGAAGCAGATTAATTTAATAATCTTAATATGGGGAATTTTGCTTCTCACTAATCCCTACAAGTTGGAGTTCTCAATAGATATACCCTAGACACTGACAAATTGAAAGTTCATTCAAAGTAGAGCAATAGAAAGACCAAGGGAAATCATGACACTCATCAGTTCCTGTGGCAGCTCTGCTGCTGTCTGCACTCAGTGGAGCAGACAGGGGGTCAGATCTGAAGGCATCATTCTCTGAGACAGACCGAAATGTGCAGGGAAGCTGAAGACATTGAGCAGTGTGAAGTCTTCCTCTGGACAACATACTGTTAAGGGAAAATAATTGAATTAGTCTGAAGCTTGGCTGATGTTGACATTTTCAGTGAGAGGAGTCAGCTTACAAGTTTTTGCAACCTTCAGTCCTCGGAGACATAAAGTAATAATTTGTTCCTTGCAGTATCTTAGTCACTTAACATTCCAGATACACTGTTTGAAGTACCTTGGGATCAAAAACACTCCCTAGATAAGCACAGGCTCCTAACATAGAAGGATACTATTTACTTGTGATGCCCTTTCTTCCAGTCTCACTTTAAAACGAGATCTCTGATGGTAAAAATCCACCAGACTGACAGCTTTATAGACTGCAGCTGCTATCCACATGACAAGAACATTGCAAATTGCAGGACCCCAGTCATCCTCCTTGCCACACTCTCCAAACAAGTGCTTACCAGGAAGGAGCTGCCTCACTGGAGGAAACTTCACTCTCTGCAACACTCATTCAATTTATAGTTGGTTTTTAAAATGTGTTTATTGGTATTCTAAAGTAAGCAACAAGTTACCTTGAGACTGGAGCTGGAGCACAAAAATGCTGAAGAGAGCACCAGTATAGTATTTACATCAGAAATATCTTCACCGTAGGGACGAGCTACTTGTCCAGAAGTCCTGCGTGGTATAGGGACTAAACAGAACTCTGTAGAAGGATTTGTCTCAGGTAAATTGAATCTTACATGCCTTGTTTACATGCAGATACCTACATTGCAAGAACCTGAATTTGGACTGATAAGTCCCGTTCCAAATGACATTTAGATAGACAGAATTTTTTTTTAGTTTTGATGGTCTATGTCAAATTCAAAGTTATGATCTCAAAGTTATGATTTCAAAGGAAGAAAAAAATAGTATGCTGTGATTAAACTGTGATTTTGAAAGATGCTGTTAGTCCACTTGAAGTACTAAGCTGCCACTTCAGAATGGATAATAATAATAAGCAAAAAGGAATATATTTTGCAGATAGAGTGCCCAGTTTTCAAAATCTTAAACTGGTATTAATATTATTTATTATTCTAATTTTACCTGCAGAGCACAAGAAATGTTAGTGCAACTTCACAGACGAATAAAGGTGACAGGCCTTGACTTCAGAGCTTAAAATATTAATGGGACTAAACATAGAAAGTGATGACAATAAATGAGGGATAAAGTGGGGCATGGAAGAAATAGTTCACTACAGTGTAACAGCATGAGAGAAGCACTTTGGGGTGACTACACCTCTTTACTTCTGCTTTGGCTCTTCCAGCTACTTTGCATGTATGAAGAGGGCGATAGGAATAAAAGTCAAAGACGTTGTCCAGAATTGGAACCATGAATTTCAGGAGTTCACCCGTCCCACCTCAAGCCACTGAACCAAATTACTTTCTGAAGAGCTCACAACAGTGGAACAAGTAAAACGCTGAAAGCATATTAAAGTAAACAGTTCACTGTTCCTCTTCTTATTGAAAGGGGTTAAAGCAACTTAAATAGAATTTCAATCAATCATTCCCATCCTGATGGACAAATTTCAGTCCAATGTAATTGGAAATGGCGGTATAAAAACCTTGATAACAGGGATTTAGATGAGAATGCTAACAAAGAACAGTAAAAACTGGCATGTCTAAAGCAAGATTGTTTTTCCATTTATCCACACAGTAATTTTCTAACTCAGCTATTGAATTTCTCATAATATCCTGAGGGATGCTGTGAAACTTGCTATTCAGCTGCTCCAAAGAAATCCTTATTGTCTGAAACAAGGAGACACATTCAGTTCATGAACCCAAACCAAGTTTCTTTTTTAGCTTCCAGGATTTTTTGGACAAACTTTTCCTCATATAATTTCAACTTACAGATCCATTTCACCTCAGGCTTACAACTATGGTTTCAGGATGTTCTGGGAGAAGATGATTGATTAGGTGCGTGACAGAACACATGCTGAATTAAGCAGGACCATCTAACCCCTTCCCAGTCAATTACGGTGTCTTCTGGGATGATTTTTTGACAACTCCCCTCACATAGCATGACAGTCCTCTCCTCAAGTCTTTAAGATCACCAGCAATTGTGACTCTTCTATACTGATACTCCTTGAAATGACCCAAGACCATTGTGAAGCAATCACACATATGACCTTCAATGAGGGGTGACAGCTTAGGGTTACAGATACGGCTTCAATCAAAGGATGCACAACAGCCTGTGTGATAAGCCAGAGTATTTTTCTACAGCTTTATTAGCCAGACAGCCACAGCAAGCAGCAAAGAGGGCAATAGCTGTGTATGAACTGGCCATGTGCTGGTCAAGAGCAGCTGAACGTGAGCCACTGTGTGCTCAGGTGGCCAAGAAGGCCAATGGCATCCCAGCTTGTATCAGCAATAGTGCAGCCAGCAGGACCAGGCAGTGATTGTCCCCCTGTACTTGGCACTGGTGAGGCTGCACCTCAAATCCTGTGTCCAGTTCTGGGCCCCTCACTGCAGAAAGGACACTGAGGTGCTGGAGCAAGTCCAGAGAAGGGCAACGGAGCTGGTGAAGGAGCTGGAGCACAAGTCCTGTGAGGAGCAGCTGAGGGAGCTGGGGTTGTTCAGCCTGGAGAAAAGGAGGCTCGGGGAGAGACCTTATCCCTCTCTACAACTGCCTGGTTGTAGCCAGGTGGGGGGGTCAGTCTTTTCTCCCAGGCAAGCAGTGACAGGACAAGAGGACATGGCCTCAAGCTGCACCAGGGAAGGTTTAGTTTGGAAACCAGGAAGAATTTCTTCATGGAAGGGGTTATCAAGCATTGCAATGGACTACCCAGGCAGGTGGTGGAGTCACCATCACTGGAGGTGTTCAAGAAACAACCGGATGTTGCACTCAGTGGCATGGTCTATTTGGCATGGTGTTCAGTGATAGGTTCGACTCGAGGATCTTTGAGGTCTTTTCTGACCTAAATGATTCTGTGATTCTGTGATATGTGCAAACTGGGGATATGATGTAGTGAGAAGAGAGGTGGTAGGAGAAATGGAACTGGTGTGATTAAGGTATAAAGCACGTGTACATGCTATGCTTCCATATACCACGTGGAAGACTGATAATTTCCATGAGGTAGCAGAAATAATGTTTATTTCTTTTAAGGAGCGAGGGAACGGCAATAATACATTGCTCTATAGAATGAAATCCTACAGCATATTACAGAGAGGTTGTGCCATCTGGAATTCTATTTCTTTATATCTTAGATGTTAAAATAAAAGCTAGTCAGTGAAATCTGAAACCAAAGCAGCCCACATTGCACTGAATTTCTTGTTGCTAGGCATCATGTGTTCATAATGTGATGCGAGGTGTTTTGCTTCTAGTGTCAAAAAGGTAGTAAGATTCTCCCACCTTGTAAGCATTTAATCAGGCAGTAGAACGGGGAAGCAAGTGCTGAAAAGAAGACTGACTAGATTCATGCTTCTTTTAAATTCCAGGAGAATACCGTAATCCAAACCTGTGAAATGGACCATTTCCCGTGATCTTGTTCACGCCTTTATGCCACTGGCTTTGTTCTCAAGCTAGCAGGCTGGCTCCTACCCACTTAACCTCCTTTTCAGCACAGGAGTTAGGATTTCACTGTAATAGTTTGTTGTGGTTTAATCTCAGCCAGCAATAGCTGCTCACTCACTCCCCCTTGGTGAGATGGGGAGAAATGAGAAGGGTGAAAGTGAGAAAACTCTTTGGGTTGAGATAAAGACAGTTTAATAGGTAAAACTAAAGCCATGCATGGAAGCAAAACAAATCAAGGAATTAATTCACCAATCCCGATGGGCAGGCGGGTGTTCAGACATCTCCAGGAAAGCAGGGCCCCATCACATGTAACGTGATGTGGGCAGACACCCTCACTCCCAAGGTCCCACGCTCAGATAGTGCGGGATAACCTTCTGGTCAGTTGTGGGCAACTCTTCTGGCTGTGTCCCCTCCCAGCTCCCTGTGCACCCCCAGCCTCCTCGCTGGTGGGGTGGCGTCAGGAGCAGAGAAAGCCTTGACTCCATTTAAGCACTTCTCAACAGTAACTAAAATATCCCTGTTATTAACATGTTTCCAGCATAAATCCAAAACACAGCACCATACCAGCTACTCTGAAGAAAATTAACTCTATTCCAGCCAAACCCAGCAAGCACAAACTTCAGCAAGTCATTTAGTCCCAACCTGAATGAGCCAAGAAACGGAGAAGACACACTTTCCCTGAGCATTGTTCCCAAATTATTCACTCAGACTGCTTACAAACTGAGCGTGATTCGCTCTAGGTTCCAGCTACCTGTTTGTTCTGCTTTCTCTTTCTCCCCTGTAAAAGATCTTTCAATGTCTAATCGATTCCCTTATATAATTACACTATAATCCTCTTCTTTTGAGTGTCTGTTGGATAAACTAAATTCCTCAAGCTCTGTATGAATATCACAAAAGGCTTTTCCAGTAGTTGCAAAATAATTTTTGTATGATCTCCAGCATGTCAACATCCTTTAGAAAATGTGGACATTGCAAATAGAATTCAAATAATCTAAATTTAGTTATCTAAAACACAGGTGTCTTGTCTAATGCAGTAGTTCTGGCTCTCTATCCAGTCAACAAAGTGAAACAGGCAGTGCCAGGAGACCATTTATCCCACCTCTCTCAGGCATCTAGGAAGGCTGGATGCCCTATGAAGGTGTCTAATTGAATACACAGGATGTCTGAACAGCTAGTTTAGACTATATTCCTTTCTGTTAAATCATGAGTGCTAGTTGAGATGTGTAGCAACACAGAACTGTACAAATTCTCATATCAGGCAGAGAAGACATCACCACCCACTCTTTCTACTACTAATACACCCATCAACAGAAGTAGATTTTTCCACTTGGAATTTATATTCAATTTCTCCTTTGCTACAAGCACAAAATCCATTTTTAGAGTCACGTTTACAGCATACGTTCACACATTCTGTAAATAAGCCTGTGTACTCCCAGCTTCTGGATGTGGGTGGCTTTTTTTAAATTCAGTTATTACAAAAATTCATGCTGTGTAAAGAAGATCAGTTTCTCAGACAGCTCCGTCAATACTCCCTCACACTATGTCCTTCTTATTGCCATACATGTTTTGCAACTCTTCATGCTGATCTGGGCCTAGAAATGCAATATACTCTAGGATGCAGGGTGCTGCCAGTAACATTCATGGTGATGTCCCTGCTTTGGAAAAATTACAAAATAAAACAGTTCATCTGTTCATCACTCATTGGAAATGGTGTAACATCCCATACCGCCTCAGTTCTGAGAAGTTCAGAAAGAAGGAAAGAAACAACCTCACCAGTGAGTCTGAAGCTTGTGTTCCACACATTCAGTGTTTTGCAAGGGACCATTACCCCAAATCTCTAAGAGAGGATTTGACTGAGAAGAGGACACAGTAGTCTCAGATCAGTTGGAATGATGACCATAGTAGGATGGCTTTTCTTAATCCAGAGTTTCATACAGCAAGATCACAGTTGTTATGGTCTTGCCCAGACAAAACAGCTGCTGAGATAACTCCAGCTTCTTTCACATAATCCCAGCTGTTTAAGCAGAAAATACCAGAAGCTGCTGCTGTTAAAAATATGCTCTGTACAAATAAGGTGGCTTGCAGAACTGTGGCTCCTTTTAAATAATATGGGGGACTAATATTAAGCTGACTGCAGCTCCTCACAGATAAGCCTGGCAAAGCTCCTACATTACCACACCAAACTGAAGCTCATTTTGAGAAATATATATATATATATATATATATATATATATAAGAAATCTAACAAAAGTGTGCAGAAATGCCACTTCTTAAGTCAGCATTCTCACATATCTGTGTTGAACATCACCATGCTCAGTGGTGACATTGTCAAAGCTTGAAAGAACACTGCTGAAGCACTTTACATGATTTTAAAAAGTAGTTTGCTACTCAGTGAAAGGATTAAAATTATTTAGATGAACCATCTCTGCCAGAGAAAGATTGCTATGTATCTTATTTTTATTTACTTGACAGAGGATAGTTTCAGAGTATAACTTCTTGATGGTAGCTCCTTTTCACATGTAACAGAATCACTTTTAAGAAAGCAGCTTGCCTTTTGAAATCAAATTTGCCACTGGGGGAGTGTTTTGCTGTTGATTGGAAAGCTACTTCTGGAGAATAGAACTGAAACTGAATGTAAGTGAAAAAAATTCAATTCCCGTGTCATTTTTAATGGGGCCAGAAATACTGTTGTTTACATAAACCACCAAATTGAGAACATGAATACCTAGATGTCTGAACTAAAAGGTTTAATCTGCAGTTTAATGTTGTGTTCAGTTTTAGGACTCAGGAGTACAACAGACACAGCATTTGATGAAAATGTCTTATGCGACAGGCACAAACTAACTCTGGAAATATGCAATATTATTTCAGGCCCTGGTACCACGAGCCTCTGCTCCCTGCAGCCATTCCCATGGCAGAGATGGCTGAAAGGATGTGTGCAGTCCCCACCCATTCCTGTGCAAATTCTACATTTTTCATTACACAGCAGATTAAAAATGTTTGGGATAATCTAGCTGGTTTTGTTTTAAAGTGAATTTGGCTGAGAAAGAGCAGTCCCTTTGTAGAAAGTACAGCATTTCTTACAGATTCTAAGTGACTCTGTGTGCCCTGGGAAAAGTATAATGGACAAAGGAATTATTCACAGCTTTTGTTGTGGCGTGTAGGTAAAATTACCACAAATTCCAAATCTTGTGCTGTAAGTGGAAACAACCTTACTGGCTACCATGTAATCTACCCTGTGATTCTGCATCCCTGTCTGTGCACGACAGTAGTTGCTCTACTTAGATGTTGGTCTTCGTGACCATGTCAGTGCTAATAAATAATATGGGCAAGGGGCTCTTCTCTAAAAAATGCTCTTTTGTCCCAAAGCAGGGTAACTTTGCCCAGAGTGGTGGGTTGACCATGGATAGACATGAGATGCTCTATCACTTCTCAGGTGGACAGGAGAGAGAAAATGGATCAAGATAAGGGCAGGGAGAGATCACTCACTAGTTACTGTCATGGGCAACACAGACTTGGCTTGGGGAAATTATTTTAATTTATCATAAGTCAAATCAGAATAAGGTAATGAGAAATAAAACCAAATCTTGAAAAACACCATCCACTCCCTGCCCTCCCCCTCTTCTTCCCAGGCTCAACTTTGTTCCTGATTTCTCTACCTCTTCCTTCCCAGTGGTGCACAGGGACAGGGAACAGGGGCTCTGGTCAGTTTATCACTCTTCAGGGGAGGACTCCTCACACTTCTTCCCCTGGTCCAGCACAGGGTCCCTCCCTGGGGAGACAGTCCTCCATGAACTTTTCCAACATAGGTGTTTCCTACAGGCTGCAGTTCTTCATTAATTGCTTCAGTGAGGGTCCCCCACAGGGTCACAAGTCCTGACAGCAAACCTGCTTCTGCATGTGCTCCTCTGTCCATGGAGCCACAGATCCTGCCAGGAGCCTGATCCTGCAAGGGCTTCCCATGGATCACAGCCTCCTTTGTGCATCCACTTGCTCTGGCATGGGTCTACTCCATGGCTGCAGGTGGATCTCTGCAGCCCGTGGTCCTCTATGGGCTGCAGGGGCACAGCTGCCTCACCATGGTCTGTACCACGGCCTGCAGGGGAATCTCAGCTCTGGCACCTGGAACACTTCCTGCCCCTCTTTCACTGACCTTGAGGTCTGCAGAATTATTGTCCTCACATATTGTCACTCCTACCTCTGGCTGCAATTACGCAGAAAGTTTTTTTGCCCCTTATCAAATATCTTATTCCAGAGGTGCTACCACTGTCACTGATGGGCTTGGCCTTGGCCAGCAGTGGGTCCATCGTGGAGCCAGCTGTCATTGGCTCTGTTGGACATGGGGCAAAGTTTCTAACATTTCTCACAGCAGCCACCCGTGCAGTAGTCCTGCTACCAAAACCTTACCACGCAACCAGATATACCCACAGTGCCCACTGGGAGCCTTGTCTGGGAATGTGCTGTTTGACATGAGCCAAGGCTGCTCCATGAAGCATGCTTAATAACTAAACAACGGAGATGGTCCTCCAGAGGGTGTTCAATTCCCTTGTGTCCGGCTGTGTCTGGCACTGTAGGTGTAGCCTGGAGGACCTGAGAAGCAAAATTTCTCCCTGCTGAGCAAAGCTGAATGAAAGAACAAGGATATAACCTGTAGCATGGCTTGACACCTGTGCCCTTAGAAAATCTGGGGTCTAGTTTTACTTCTATTAGAATCTGCTCAGACTTACAGAGGATGTGTTTTTCATTAAGCCATTTATTAACGTTATTGATTTTGAAGTTCTTAGTTGTTTGAAAGTATTGTCTTAGCTGGTTCATAAATAACAGAGACATGCAGTGTGAGCACTAACTTTTATTTTGAACCTTTATATTAAGTACAGAGACTTTCAAATTACATAGGCATGTACCTATGGGGATGCTGAATAATGTTATCAGACAATATCCTATCCCTTGTGTTCTATGCTCTAGCTGTGGAGCAAAGGAGTTATATTTAGTATTGATAACATGATATTAAAAAGACTGGTTTTAGTGGCTTCAGCATGTGTTTCTTAAAAATGAAATTATGCTTTTATTTTAAAGAGACAACAAAAAAATAGCAGTGTGTCCTGTTTTGGCTAAGGTAGAGTTAATTTTCTTCAGAGTAGCTGGTATGGGGCTGTGTTTTGGATTTCTGCTGGAAAGAGTGTTAACAACAGGGATGTTTCAGTTATTGCTGAGCGGTGCTTAAGCAGAGTCAAGGCCTTTTCTGCTCCTCACACCACCCCGCCAGTGAGGAGGCTGGGGGTGCACAAGGACTTGGGAGGGGACACAGCCAGGAAAGGTGACACCAAATACCAAAGGGACATCCCATACCATATGGGGTCATGCTCAGCATATAAAGCTGGGGGAAGAAGAAGGAAGGGAAGGGACCTTTGGAGTGGTGGTGTTTCTCTTCCCAAGTCACCGTTACACACAATGGGACCCTGCTGTCCTGGGGATGGCTGAACACCTGCCCATGGGAATTGAGGAATGAATTCTTCAGTTTGCTTTGCTTGCATATGAGGCTTTTGCTTTACCTGATAAGCTGTCTCTACCTCAACCCACGAGTTTTCTCACTTTTAGCCTTCTGATTCTCTCCTCCATCCCACTGGGGAAAAGTGAGTGAGCGGATGTGGTGCTTTGTTGCCAGCTGGAGTGAAACCACAACACAGTGACAAAGAAAATACCCCTAGGAAAGCATGTGCCTGAAATTCCAGATGGAATTGAGAAAGGCAAAATGCAGCTGTCCCAGTCTCACACAAAGGGACCTGATACGGTGATATATTCTCATCTTGGCAGCTATTTCCAGACTTCACTTTGTTCCCCTACACAATTTGTTTCTCCTAGAAAGCCCAGGCATGCAGCAGAGCAGCTTTGTGCCAACACAGAACAGAAAGACAGTGTTCATCCCAAGAGATTGAAGATGAGATCTAAAATATATGCGTCTATTTATTTAGGCAGAATGTAAAGAGGCAAACCACAAGTGCCTACTTTTCCTTTGCAAACACCCCCTTAGGGACCCAAAGCTGGCTGAGGCACACCTCTGACCTGTATTACATGCTTTTACAAACAGGCTGATAGGTATCAGCCATAGACATTTCAGCTCCTCTTGCTAGAGCTCTGCACCAAGATCTTTTTTTTCATGCTATTCAACAGCTAATACATGCTCTTCCCACCCCCAAATTGTTTTCACTCAGTTAGTTACTTTCATTATGAAAAGCTAAGCATGGTACTTTTTTCATGTTAAATCTATGCATTCACTTGTCAGGTGGGTCAACAAGAAAAGAAGGTTATGCATGTACAGTAATTGGTTTTTGCAGGTGAGTCATGCCCTTGATTTTCTCCTAAATGTAGATTTTACTTCAAATATTTTGCTCAGGTTCCTTTGTGCTTTTTTCTGCTACCTGCTGTAAGAGTTAAAAACTCAAATTTCCTTTGAGTTAAGCTGTAAACAGACAGGTTAGAATAAAGGGAAGCATTGGGAGACACCAAATGAGCCAGCTTTCTGTCACTCTTTTCGGGCTGATTACAAGTCTCACACTGTGCTATGCGCCCTTGGAGTATTTTACAAAAGATTTAAAATCTGTTGGAAAGGTAAATGAAATTCATCTAGGAAAAAAAAAAAAGGAAAGGAAAAGAGCATTTTTTTGACAGTCTTTGTTCTACCCAGACAAGGTACTGCTTTGGTATCATTTACAGTCTCCACGCACAGCGAAGCATGCTGGCATTCCAAATGGCTTTAATACAATATCACTGTACTTGGGAGACATCCTAGCCTGCACCAGGATTTGCCATGCTGGAGTCACCCTCCTCTCCAAATGGTTCTGCTGCTTAATGATTTTTTAAAAAGCTGTTTTTTCAGCCTTCTCACAAAGCATGTATATTATTCTATGAAAAGTCTCATTTAAAAATAGGACTTTAACCATCTTTCACTTGCCAGAGTTTAAGCCTGAAAAATAACAGAAGTGCTACAAACTGTGTTAATATTATATTAATCACTGGTTTCTTTTAATCTTCCACACATCTGAGGTAGAACAGCTTCTCCTGAAGAATAAAGCATTCAAATACATATTTTGTATTTTCCCTGCTGCGTTAATGAAACTGGGCAGGTTCTAAGGAAATTGAATTAGTCTCCTCTTTAAATATTCATTAATTTAAACAGGAGGACTGGAAAATTGGTCACTAGCTATTCAGTTAATAGCACTCTCAAATTGGCTGTCCTTATAATTGCTATGATTTTTTTAATAACATTGATTTCTTTATGCAGTGAAATAACATATTGATACAAGCACATTCAGGACCATTAGTATGATTATTGCTCAGCTGTTTTCTGTAGGGCTCCTGCTTAGAAAAAGGATAGCTTGATATGACCTTGTACATATTTTGAGGAGATATTAAGTGATATTTCTCTACCAAACCAGTAGCAAACCTCAGGGAGCCCACAGCCACAAACACTGTAAAGTTTAAAACACAAAGGATGTAAGCATTTTGGGAAAACGTACACTAAATCCTATTTTGATGAAATAAACTCTTGATAAACGTATGATTCTTGACTATGGACCTTATACTGTTGTTTAGTTGCTTTTTAAAATGCAACTTATATGGTGTATACCTGTATTACAGACCAGGCGTATTTCTGTCCTGGAGTTCCTGGACAGAAGTTTATGAACATGCCCACAGAGTCTGCAATGGCCAGGGTGTACCCAGCCTGCCTCACATCTACTGCTCAAGTGACAAGCATTTGCACAGTAAGTCTGAGGTCTCCTCCATGTGTTTGGCTTCCTGAGGAAGCACTGACCATCTGTGCAAAAAATGAGCTGTGTGTCTGGCCCCTCACCCTTCAAGTGTGTCCACAAAGAGCTGAGCTGTGTATCTGTAAGGGACACCTACAAGCAATTTGGGGAGGATTGGAGAGGTGCCTGTCCAATTTTTTACTTAGCTGGCTCTTTGTTTGTTGGCCACTGGCTGCTTTCATACAATGATGAATGATACTGTCCAGTATGTTAAATGGAAATTTCAGAAGACAAATGAGACAGACAAATATAAGCTACAAAAATAATCCTATTTCCTAACCTTTACAGGAACACACTTCCTTACTAGTGAAAAGAAAGGAAACAGGGATGTATACATTCCATTATTACAATGTTTTCTGTTCTATATATTGTACCTGTTAGAGTCAACTGCATCTACCTACATCACCTTCTTCTAGTTCCTGCATAGGAATGTGAACCTTCTTTAATGGCAATTTTGAACAAGATGGGAATGGAGGAGTGAAGTTGAAGCTGAGAAGAAGGTGGGCATTTTGCATGGCTTAGGTTTTGTCTTTGTTTATCATCATCCAACTCTGTTTTGGCTGGTAATAACTTAAATTAATCTTCCCCATGTTCGGTATGTTTTGCCCATGAAGGTAATTGCTGAGCAATCTCCCTGTCCTTATCTCAACCCACGAGCATTATTTTCCCTCCTGTCTTGTTGAGGATGGGAAATGAGAGAGTAGCTGGTTGGGTATCTAGCAGCTGGCCAAGGTCAACCCATCAGATAGGGGTGTGGAGAAAATACAGGATAGATATTTACCCCAGGGGATAAAAACATCCCCAAACAACACCTGTTTTTAACTAACTCTCCTAATCCTTTGCCTCCCTTTCCCTACATGTTTGTTTATGTTTATGGAGGCAGTGGTTCTATGAATATTCATTTCCTTCCTATGCTTGCAGTTCTGTGAGTGAAGACAGGTAGCCTGGTAATGCTTTGAGACACCACCATCTGCCTCAGCTAGGGAGTACTGTGGCAAAGCAATGTGGAACATGAAGGTAAAACAAAGCTTCCCAGGTATCTGTGGAAACAGGCAAACCAAGGGGACAATTCCTTTCCACAAGCAAAAGGCAGTTATCCAGGGCTGGAACTCAGGTAAATGTAGCAGGTTATGGCATTTTGTGCAGTGGCTGAAAACACTTAACAAAAACTCCTTCCTTGCTGCTAGGGGCTTTCCATGTGATAGGCTGCCCACATGGCTGGAGATAATAGGCCAGTGCTTTAGGAGTCTGTGAAGATTTAGAATGCTGCATTTTTGCAGTATCTAGCACAAGCATAGACTAGGTGATTTCTTTCCTCTTTGGAACTGTCCAAGTATAGTTTGAAGCATTTGCAGACTCCTACAATGTTTTTTCATTCAGTTTGTCTTCTTTCGATTAGCAGTGTGAGTCTGTTTAATATTTCTTTACAAGTCATACTTTTAGCCATCTCAGCACTCTTGTTCCTCCACATCATCCTCAAAGCTGAGTACAAAACCTTGGCTTGAGACCTCTAGTTTATCCTTTCAGCATCATTCAGCATTATGAAGGTTCAGTTACTGTAGCTCTACAAATCTGTTCATACCACTCATCACTAAATTACCTGTGCTCAGTTTCCTTCATGCTTCTGTGAAGGTAGATCTGCTTATTTTTGTTTGCCCTCATATCATAGATTCATGGAATAATTCCATTTAGAAGGGACCTTGGGGCTGTTCAGCCTCTTCAAAGAGCCTGTCGATCTCTTGCTCACTCTTCCTGACAGTGTGCAGCTGCTCACCTCCTCTGCAACTCCTTTGCCTGCCAAAGCTCCCTCTGCATGTTCTGCCACAAGGACACTATCACTGTCCCCTACCTGAGCCCCAGGGCAGCAACCAGGCACTGCCTGGTGCCTGAGACTTGGCATCCTTGGTTCTGTGGCATCCTTGCACACAACTCTGCCTTGGATTGGGGTCTCCAGTGTGCTATGGGCCAGGCTTCCTCCCACATAGGAGACCATGTCCCATGGTGCCTCACCATTGTCTCGGGATTACGTATATAAAACCTTTTTGGTTTTGGCTATATATACACGCCATTCTTTTATTTTGGCTCTTCCAGTTGTCTGAAAAAGGCTTTTTCTACTTCTTCCTGCTCAGGTGGTCTGTAGCAGTGTCTTGGGGTGATTTTACGATAATACTGTATTCCCCAAACATCTGCTTATTGCCCAGAAATGGGTCCTGCAGCCCTAAGCTGGGTCCGAGGGAAAGGGAGGGGAAGCCAAGCAAATTCTTCAGCACAGTTTGTGT
Organism: Machaerirhynchus nigripectus; assembly: GCA_013397975.1. Classification (NCBI taxonomy): domain Eukaryota; kingdom Metazoa; phylum Chordata; class Aves; order Passeriformes; family Dicruridae; genus Machaerirhynchus; species Machaerirhynchus nigripectus. The sequence continues at coordinate 1,404,864 of VZRQ01002298.1, forward strand.
TCAAGGACTCACACACTCCCCGTGTTTTCTGTTGCAGAACCTTCCTGCTTTTAGCCAGCCTGTTAACTGAGACAAGGAATTTTCCCATACTGGCATACTGAAATCCTCTGGAACTACTTCTTCTTCTTCTGGAACTGGTCGGCCTAGCTGCAATCCGAGAACCAGATCATCAGACCCCGAGGACTGGCAGGGAGGCTGCAGGGACACTGCATCCTGGCCTTGAACCTGGGGATGGGCCAAGTCAGCTACAGAGGGAACTTTAAATCCACCATGCAGCTTTCTCTGCATCGAGGAGGTTTAATATTTTAACAATTATTCATTTTTCCTGTGCCCTGCCAGCACTTGTTTGTTAAACAAATAGTTTTTTTCACTTTCCTCCAAGAAATTCCTTTCGTATCGGTGGGGGAGTGCTGAAACCTGCCTTCTGTGGAGGAGACGTTCCTTCCAGAGTGTTTCCCCCTAAACTTGTCTGCAACCAAGACAATCAGACACCCATCACAGTGTCATCCATGATGATCTACCTTCTAACCCTGACCCATAAGCTCTCAGCTGGCTCATTGCCCTCCCTAAGGCAGAGACAGCTGCACCCTCCTTGCTCTCTCTTAGAGAGGCAACTTCCTGTTGTTCTGATTTCCCAGCAAATGTATGAGGTCTTGCCCCACCATGCTGTCATGCAGACTGACCTTATTTCTGTGCATAGATACCATTAGGATGGCCCCCTTTCTGCTCCTTTCTGCCTTATGTTGGATATAAGGTCTCTTGTCTGTATCACCCCACATCCTTTCCTTGCCAATCACTTCCTCACTTGATTGTTGGTCATCATCACCTCTCTCCTCCATCACTTCTAGTGTAAACCTTCTCCTCCCCAGGCTGGCCAGCACATTGGCAAAGACATTTTTCCCTGTTTGGTGAGAAGGATCCAATCTCTTCCCAGAAGTTCTTCATCATGAGAAAGGTCTGGAAGACAAATCTTTGTTGTTGACACCAGCTATGCAATCCCTTGTGGACATATCCTTCCACTCTGCCTCAAGACATTCCCCTCACTGATGATACTGAGAATACACTGCTTTGGCTTCTGTTCCCTTGGTTACCACCCTTGGATCCACATAGTCATGCTTGATATGCTCCATGTCTCCCCTGACCTCATTGCTGCCCCCAAGGAAGAGCAGCAGTGGGTAAGAGTCCCAAAGCTGACAAGACCTGGCAGCCTCTCCACAACACCCCAGATCAACAGTCCCCAGCAAACCTCCTCTAAAATTAACTTGCAGCTTTTTCTCCAGGGGGTTCCCAGGAGTCTCCCAAAGATCCCAGAATTTCACAGATCTCAAAGATGAAGGCAGCACCTGCTGTTGGCTGGCTGTGTTACCTTTGCTGTCAGGTATCTCCTGCTCTGGCTCCCTGCAGTACCATGAACAAGGATGAAGGCAGGACATTCACACCTCTGAGGTCTTTGGGGCAATAAGAGCACACTGAGGGGGTAGACTGTGCTGGGAGCCCCTATGTCCTCACAATGCAGCTTAGGCTTGGTTCCTCAGATGGGGCTGGCCCCATCTCTGCCCCAGAGGAAGAGCCAGGCCCCATATGAAAGGAGAAGAGTTGGGGTTTTTTTGTGAGCCCTTTCTTTCCTTTTTCATTACCTTTTTTGAATAAAAAGTTATGATTTTTCTTGCCAGTACCATTTTGTTTTGAATGGCTGGAAATCTTTTTAGTACCTGTCTAAAGGAAAAGGATACCCTGATGAGGAGGGGAAGTTCTTCAATGACAAGTTCACCTGCCATCATGCCCAATATGCTTTTCATCTAATACAAATGTAGGTGAGAAGCTCCTGCCCTTCGAGGCCTGACTGAAAGCAGAAAGGAAAACCAAGAAACCATGAAGACTGTAACCTCTTTCCATGACTGACTTGAAAGAACAGACGAAGAACAAATGCATAACATAGTTCAAAGTTTTGAAAAGAGGTAAAGAAACTGGAAAAGTGTGGAGGAGATAATTCTGGACTTAGTGAATTTAAGTACAGGCTCTGTGTGGGATGTGTTGTACCCCACTGATCTCAGAAGGCCTGTTTAGTGAAATGAAACACAGCCAGCCAAGTGCCTGGCTTGGCCTGTGTACTTCGCAAAACACCAGGAGGTATCTCAAGCAAACAAGAATTAAATCACTGGCTTTTCTACAGACCAGACAAAAGTTTTTAAAATACGACAATTTTGAAAACCTGGATGCAGAAAGCCCTGGGCTGGCTGTTGGTCTCTGAGTTAGCTATGATAGTATTGCCTGATTTAGACATGAACAGTTGAAGAGATGATCTTATTTTTACATTGAAAAAATGGTATCAGATGTGACTAATTGGGGACTAGAGGCAGGGAAGAGCTTAGAGGCACAGTAATTGTTCTTGTCTGATCAGAAGGATCAAAAAAGAATCCCTTGGAGAGATAAATTAAAAAATGAGATTCCTGTGGCATGTTGATCATAAGATTGATTTTTTCTGGACACGCCTGGACAATATGCTGAATATGTTTAAATACAATCTTGTTACCAAGGAGCTGAAGGATTTGTTCTCTTAACTACACATCTTGTTCTATATAATGGTCACATTTCCATTTGTCTGCTCAACAGCAGCACTTGAAAAAAAAAAAGATACAACTCTTCTGTTCTTTCAGGAATAGTGGACATAGTATCTGGCTGTGAAATATCCGTGTTCATAGGAATTGAAGTGTTATGGATTTCAGTGAATGACTGCTAACAATGATTTTCAACTGAATAATTTTGTTTCAAGACCACACTGACCCTCTGTTTAATGGCTGAGGCCACATAAAGACCCACTCACTCAGTCACTGAGTCTCCTGTGGCATCAAGCCCAGACTACTGAGGCCAAAGAGTGGGAGACCTTTGGGAAGCCCAGCACAGCTGGCTGCTAGCAGCAGCCTGCCCGCTTCATCCTCTGAAACCTGACATCAGTCAGGACTTGTGCCTGGGAATGTCTGAGCTGCTGCAGACAGTGGGGCTCTGGGTGAGCTCGTCTGATCAGGAAAAAGAGAAGATGCTGCTGTCCACTTTATCTTTCCCTCCGCCTGCACATGCCAGCATTTCTGAAACAGGACCATTTTTTTCCCTCCTGCCACAAAATGCAATACAAAGTGAATAAGCTTACAGTTTTGTGGTGAAACATTGTTCAAAATGCCCTTGGGAAATTAATCATAAAGGCACTTCTTTAGTGTTACATGGCCTCATTCAGGAAAAGCCTCTGGGAGGGACAGATCCTGGTGTACACACATGAGGCATTCAGAGTGGGAGGTGTCCCGTGCCCAGGCAGAACAGCTGGGATTCCCTTCTTTAATGTGTCCTCAAGGTTTGCTATTTTTTTCAACTACAGTGAGATTTCACCAGAGAGGGACATAACAACTGGTAAAATGGATAAAGTCAGTGTCAGGCTGAAAAATTCCCAGTCCTTCCTCTTGAACTAGAAAGCAATATCACTTGATAAGGGAAGAGAGATTTGAAAATGCTTTGTCTCTATAAGGTTTCCTTCCCAGCACTCCTGCTCTGTCAGGGCTCTTCTATCACCTTGAGAAAGGGATGCAGAATACATACCTACTTGAAGCACTCATTTCAACAGATCATTTCTCTCTCACAATGGTTTTCAAATCTTCTATTGTGCAGGCAGCTGCTTTAAGTGGCTGAACCTGTCTGAACCTTGCTCAGGATTCACTCTTCTCCCTCTGCCTTCACAGCTGCACAGGTGGTTTTCAGAGACAAACCCTGATCACAGAGAGTGGAACAGGGCACTCCAGAGTGGGACCATCCCAGGCACAGGTCTGCTTTGCTCTGGGCCTATTTGGAAAAAAGTGAATATTTCACGAAGGCAGTGCCTTCTGACCCTCTTACTGTTTCTCTAGCTGAACTCTCCCTTCTTAATGGATGCACAGCCAGCTCACCCCATGCTGAGAGAGCTGACAGAAATAGCTGAGTTTCCTTCTTTGTTTCTCAGTTTAAATTCACCACGTTGCCTGAGTTAGATACACAAACTTGGTCTTCTCAGTGTCCTCTTAACATACTATTTACAGAGCAGTCTCAGTGTTGAAGATATTTCTGTCCCCATTGCAGGCTTTTCTAGAGGGGTATCTTGTTAATATAATCTGGCCAGTGCCAGATCTTTTCATTTCTCTCTGCTGTTGCTTTTATTACCCATTTCTGCTAAGGACAGCAAAGGCAGCCACTCTCTGCCCTTTTGCTTTTGAGGCATTGCACTCAGCGAAAGCAGGACATAAGATGTATTTTTGTCTGCTGCTTAGCTAGGCAGTTCATCTTCTCTGGCATTCATGTCTCACTACACTTTTCCTCAGCCTAACAGGTTTTGTAAATTGATGTACTACAAATGCTAGTGAATCCCAGAGAAGAGAACCAGTATTTTTGAAAAA
>VZRQ01002298.1:1409380-1431859 GCA_013397975.1 Machaerirhynchus nigripectus
GAAGGAAGGAAGGAAGGAAGGAAGGAAGGAAGGAAGGAAGGAAGGAAGGAAGGAAGGAAGGAAGGAGACTTAAAGTTTTAAGCTTTTCTAATGCCCCTCTAGAAGTAAAAACATTTGAAAGCAAACATAAGACTGGTTGAACTTTCATATAATTACCAGATTGTGGTATCAGAAGAAGAATAATTTATCCTTTGGCTGAAGAAAGGAAAAAACTATGTTATCCCATTTCACAGATGAAGAACAGCCTAAACTCTTCCTGTCCCAATATGAGTTTCCAACTGGGACAGCTGTGCTAGGAGCAGCAGTGTTCCCTTTGGCATTCATGGAGCAAAACAGGCACTTCAGAGAACAGTTTCCTAAGGCAGCAGTCACACTACTTACACAAATGCGCTCAACACTAACAACTCACTGTTTTCACAATTACACATAAGAATCCCAAAACCACAAACTGTCTCAAATCAGAAGACTTAAGAAAATGCACTCAGGAGTTCTTCCATTTTCTGGAGCTGTTAGGTAGAGGTAGGTCAGAGATTTTCTTTAACCATAAGACTCAAAAAGAATTTTTTCAACTGTAAGATTCTTGAGTAATCTGACATCTACTGATGTTAAAGTTTTCAGGAAAGAAAGATGCACCTCTCACAAGCTTCATACTAAAGATGGAGAGCTTGCAACTTTATATCTCCCCTCTCCAAATGATAGATTTGAAATGCCATTTTTCCAGCAGGGCGTCCCTTGCCTGACTGAAAATGTTTCTGTTGTTGTTTCACCTAGCCAGCCTGACCAATGAAGTGGTGATGCATGGCTGGCTGGCTGGTATCAGATGCTCCCCCTGCCACGTGTCCCCGCCAAGACTCCACACACAATTCACTCTATTGAAAAGCCAGCTCATTTCCACTTGCAGCCAGCTCTATTCATATTCCTCTCAGAGTTAGTGACAATAAATATTATGAAATCACACAAATCCAGATGGTGTGGGTTGGAGTTGCCAGCTGTTCTACCACTTGTGAATTGCCTCTCTTGTCCTGCAGCTTGGCTTCCAGAGAAAGCATCTCATCAGTTTCCTATGGTCTCATTGCATTTCTTTACAAGCCATCCCCATCCTGAGATATTTTCAACTTTCACTGTAGATATATATAAAGGACAGAGAGGCAAAGCAAATTGGAGACAGAAAATCAAAGAATCCTTTACCTCAGACACTGAGGATTATTTTTCAAATAACGACCTTAACCTCTCAACAGCTTCCCAGTTGTCATCCATGAAAAGAGACCATTTCAAGGGTTCAGCTGATTTTCACTAATTCTCTTTCACAGGAGATGTACAGCTAAAAGAGAAGCAAAGGTTCTCTAATCTTACCCATAGTTATCACTGCAAAATCAGGAGGAAAACAGTGCCAAGAGAACATAGAAACTGAAATGCTGACATGACCTGTGTGAACAGCACTGTGTAAATCCTAAACATTGTGACAATTACCTTGTTTTTCTGCTCTGAGTTTTTCCATGAGTTTTGACTCTTTGAGCCCAGAGTGGTATCTGCAGGCTAGACACAGTCTTCAGTCGAGTGGAGTTACCATCCAAATGATTACCAGGGCTGGGAGAAAGGCTGTAACACAGCTGTGGTTAACCGGACTGTCACTAAAATAGATGTGAACATATGTGACTGTCACTAGTTTCATCCTGGTATTGGGCTGTCTTCTGAGACTTTTTGTTGAAAAGGAATGCAGACAAGAGTGACTGGAAGGCAAGGGAGGTGGGAAAAGCCCAAAGTCAAGCAGCAAGAACAAAGAAAATCCAAAGTTTCCCAGTAAGAATAGGGAAGGAGAAAGCCTGAGGCCAGAAGTGCAAGTAAATCCACTAGCCATGGGGCCATGCTGTAAGTCAGCAGGCTCTTAGGCTGTGGTGCCAGAAGGAAGCAGCCACCAGTAGTGATGCAGATGCTCACAGCTGCGGCTCTGGCTGGTGCCATGGTTTGGGGCTGTGGTGGTGGGACAAGGGTGTTTGAGGAGGGAAAACTGTTCTTAGGGGCTCTCCAGGCTGGTGTCTGAGGCATCAGAGTGTTTTACCAGCAGTCTGTCTCATCACATTTGCAGCAAAGACTATTCAGTTTCTTCGTTTTATCTCCTCTTTCCCTTGTCTAGTCTCCAAACAAACAAAAAAGTAACAATAATGAAGAGGCAGGTCCAGACAAGCCAGGAGCCAAGCCATCCAGTTAGGTTCAGCAAGGAGCATGGTTGGGCACAGGCAAAGCCCAGGAATCCAGGCCTGAGCTTAATCCCAGCTCCAGTGGAGGCCCCCAGTGAGGGGCTTCATGGTTTTCTCCCACAGCTCTTTTTGCAGCAGTGTGATTCCAGGTCACAGCGCTGCAACGGGTCAGGGCTGCTCTTGAACACTTGAGGACAACCAAACCCCTCATGGAATACTGCAGAGACTGTTGGTGCATTCAGGACCAAAAAACGAAGAATCATAAGGATAGTTGTTCCACTAGGGTTTACAGGTTTCCACCCTTGTGGAACTCCTGCTCAAGGCAGGCTCAGGACTTCTGAATGAAGCTTTTAGTTCATGTTACAGGAAGGTAAAATTAGATTTGTAGATCCATAAATGCATCAGATAATGAATGCAACATAAGCCTCTCTTGAAACACTCATCATTTCTACTTATCTCCAAGTCAGTGACATCTAGTCAGTTCTGGATGAGAAAGAGAGTAGGAGAGGAGGGGAGTGCCCACCTCTACACACAGACCATCTCACAATGGCATTGAAAGCTCCTCTTCTCATTCTCAAGCCTTTACTTAAAAAATACCTTTGGGTCAGAAACTCTCCAATCCAATACACTCCTTTCTGTGCCTGCTCTCTCAGCATCCCTCTATGCAGACCCTTGTTATGTTTCATTAATTACCATCTGCCTCCTGATGCTGGAATTTTACCATCAGAGACTGCCCACAAGTGGGACATCAGGGATGTCATAAACATTTCACTTAATAGATAAGACAATTTAGGGTTAGGCAACCACCAAACTGGAGTTATAGGGTCACAAATTTCACATATGATGTGATATTTTTAAAATTTTATATATTTAGTTTGTACCAAAGGATTCAGCCAGCAAAATCCCATTTTTACCTTTGCTCTTGGTCTGCTTATACCAAAACACTGGGATTTGTATAATTTCCCAAATTATTTCTGAAGAAAGTGTATGATGCTCACTGGGATTTACTCAGGTGCTGATGGGAGAGTCATCTCTGACACAGCTTTCATCCCACACCTAATTTCAACAAACAGGTCCCAGAGGAGCCAGACTCTCTCCAGCAAAGATCCTTGAACTACAGGATGACTTCTATTATATAAATTTATCATTTGTCTAAGTTTATATTAAAAGATCTTTCCAAAGTTCTGTCCAAACTCTGCCTTGAATTTACCTGGTAGGAGTCCTATTATCTCAGTAACAGTGCAGGAAATGAGTCAGCAGAGAACGTGCCGCTGGGTATGTTACTCAGTCATTCACATCTGCCGTGTTTGGGGACACATCTGAAACAGGCAGCAGCGTTCCCAGTCGTGCCCCAGGGAGGCACTTACGCTAAGCGGGTGTGACTCAGCAACATTTCTTAATTATCTGACGGTTGCAGGAGACTTCAAGATTGAAATGTTGTCAGCAGCATTTTATCCAAAGTGGTGAAAAGCTCCTAAAAAGCACTATTGGGACATATTTGTGCTAGCTTTATGGCACTGGGCCTCCATTACCATAAACAAACTCTGATACCTGAGCGTGGCCTTCTGGGAAATTTCGTATAAAGCCACAGGAAGGCTCATTGCAACCTCCTACGCCTGTGTCCTTAAAAGCAGTGGTACTCCCCATGGAGGCTGGGCCTGCTCTGGGCTCTCTGTTTCCCAAGGGACTGTGGCCTTCTTTTGCTGCTCCTCGGTGTCGGCAAGGCTGCGCTGCCTTGGCACAGGGGTTTGTCCCCATCTCTCTGGGTGAATGGAGCTTGGCACCAGGTGTCTGCAAGGTCTAAGGTGGGATAACAGCAAAGGCCTTGAAAATATGGACAGTGGTTGAGTAAAGATGTCCCAAAACATGTAACAGTACACAGATGGGTTATTACCTATTGTTCAAACAGGGCAATGTGGAAAGCTGGGAAAAGACTGCTTCTGCTTTGGAAGAGGGAGCAGCAAGGAAAGAACAGCAAGCAACAGGTACCTGCTGCAGCCTGGAAAGGAGTGTCTCCTCCAGGACCAGGCAGTGTGTAGCCTTGGGGGGAGGTCAAGCACTGGGAACTGCCTCAAAATTCAGCCTCATAAAAGGATCAAATTTGGGGAGGAGGATGAAAAAAACAGATATTTACTGTAAATATGGCTTTCCTCATTGAAGAGATGGGTGTGATCACCTCCACAGCAGTGCCTGAGGCCATGCAGGACCATGGCCACCAGTGCCAGTTACACAGGTCACCTCCATGGTGTGGGGCACTCCCCGCTCCTGTCCGGTCAGGATCGCTGAGCGGTGCCAGCTCTGGGTGTGGGATGGTGGTGACTGAGGAGGAGCAAGGAGCAACCAACAGTGGGGGGCGGGGTGGTGTTGTTGATGGGTGTCAGCATAACAAAGGGGTTTTTTATATTTAAACTGGAAAAAAAAAATGGTGCCACTATCACTGTGTCCTTATCATAAAAGAGAAAAGGAGAAAAACAGAAAGAAACTTATTTTAGGTAAAGAGTTAAAATATGGGGTTTCATAACAATCTTTTCAAATCTGACTGAAGAACTAGACTGCTCCTGAGCTTCTGCTAGATGCAGAGAAACCCTTCACAGACTTCCTGAGACCACCTGCTAATTAAGTATCAGCATTAGGTGCCTTGTAGTTTTGAACAACTCTGCTAAATTTCTGTATTTTCAGTTAACTAAGTACTACAGATCTGCCTATAACGGACTGAGGGTCCCATGTAGAACTAAAGATCCCAAATCCTAGTTCTCAGAAGTAATTCAAGGCTCTAATTTCAGCTGCCATGAATGTTGGATGCTGAGAATTCAAAGCTTCCTCGTGTAAGCTTTCAGAGGAAATTTGAGATGTGAAAATGTAAGGTTTCTTTTTTTTTTTTCTAGTCTGAAATTTGAAACAGCTGTCACAAAATGTTTATAACCATACACAGTGCTCAATAAATGTCTAAACCTGGAAGGAACTATGCATGAATTACGCCTGATTTATACATTAAATAAAAATAGAAAGAGCCAGTTGAATTTTAAACATTCTCCCCACATTCAGTAAGACTAGAAATTACAATGTCTATAGAATATTTCCTGCAAAAGTGTTTAATGCATTGCATATACAATATAAAAAATACTTTAAAAGCATTCTGCGAGTTTACCAGACAAGGTAAATACTTGGGCCTTATTAAACCTTCTTAAATTGGCTTTTCATAGTGAAAAACAGTTTTATTTTTAACCTCGCCCCATAAAGTGCAGTCCAAGATTAAACATAAGGAAAGATCTGAGCTGCCATTAATTTCTGCAAATTATTGCTCTTGGACAGGTCAATAAACTCACAGGGCACATAACAGGCTTCAGGAATCAGACGCCAGGGGTGAGGCAGGACAATCCCATCCCAGCCCTGGATCCTGACCAGATCCCAGGCCAGCTCTGAGAAGGCCAAATCTTCAGCTCACCTCCTTTTGGGGCTGTGAAGTGTGTTGGATTACAGCATCTCTGGAGAGGCGGGAGCAGGGCCATGTTCTGACCCTGGCCCCAGATCCTACTGGCCTGTGCCAGCCAGGAGTGCCAGCCTTCCATGGTGCGGACAAAGCAGGGCACACCAGTGTTTCTAAACATCCAACCTACCTGCCCCCACTGAAGAGAGACACGTTTTAAAGAACAGCTTTCATGGAGCTGAAGCACCAGTTCCATCATATGTACTAATGAGTCAATAAACTCCTACTGAAGTTTTGCCTACAATGTGATGCAACTCTGCAGATGTGTGAATCTAACATCCAAAAAGCAATGCCATTACATGTCTTTATTTAGTTGCAAAATACTTTGGTAGATACTTTTACTGGTTCTTTGGAGCATTGTTTTTAAACCGTAGATACTCTGCAGACATACTTACTGATTTAACTTTGCAGGGATAATACTTGGCCTGATTAACCCCAGGGAACAAAATATTTAATATTTTTTCTTCCAGTTTATTATCCATCCCTGGCAAACAAAGCAAAATAAAACAATTAAAATGTAATTTTACGAAGAGTATTCCCAGGTTTGGTTAGCTAAATCATATTTTTGCAATTAATGTGGCCTTTACAGATGTTTTAGACCTTGCTCAAGATCATTTGCATATATCAAAATAAAACATTCTCATTCCAGTTTTATGGCACAGGTCTGTTAGAAAAATACTTCAGTGAAACAATTCCAAACCAAAGCCTTGTGGTTTAGCTCCCTAAACAGCAGAGGTAGTTGCCATTTATTTTGGCTGTCTCCACCACCACTCTGCATAATGGAAGTGCTTCCCAGCTCACCTTGCACAAACCCAATTGCTGGACACCTCCTTCCTTCTGTGCTCTCCCCTCCAGTGCAGAAGTGAGCTCTGTGTGTCCCCATCTCCCCGGCAGCTGGAAATTTCCTAGATTTTAGCCCCCAAAATAAAGCCAAGTAGGTGAATGGATGCCCTGGGAGATACACGTGGGAGGGGACAGAGCGGGCGGCTCCCCTCCTGACCTGAAGGCCCTGACAGACTGGGTCGCTGTGCTCCACGTGGGTGCCTGCCCTTGGGCCAGGGGAGGCAGCAGGCAAGGCACAGGGTGCTGTGCTCATCAGCCCCTTGTTACACCGCCTCCAGGAGCTGGTCAGTCTAAATTTAACAAGGGCCAGCTAAATTTGGGATATTCGTTTAGGCTCTTACTCTTGGAATGAGCACCAACAACTTTTCACAGGTGGCTCTGGCACCCATGAGGGTCTGTGCTCACACAGGAGCAGTATTTTTACTGCAGACACGCTCTAAGTCTGGAGCAGCAGATGCATCAGCCAGCAACATGAGTAACACAGAGGCCCCGGCCCTTTTTGGTGCAGTTTATGCTCCCAGGGCAGGGGAGGGTGACTGCCTGACAGCCAGTCTTTGCCACAGGGCAGGTGAGCCACACCAGTTGCCTCAGGGAGCTGTCACTGAGTTTTCTGGGGAGACCAACACACTGACACATCACGTTACTGGCTATGAGTTCAGTGCCATCCCTGGGTGACCTGACAAAACTGAAGTAGGTTAACAGACCCATCTTAACACCAAGCTTGATTTGAGACACACACCACGTGGGAAGTCCTCCCTCAGTGTAAGGAGGAGAACCTGTTTCTCCTCTTGAAGAAGAAACATCTGAGATTAGGAAACCCTTTCCAAATCTGCTGGGCCCTTTATAGAGCTTCATACATCTTACAGTCACACCATGTGCATAACAGCTTACTACAAAACCAGAGCTGAACTTACCCAAACCTACAGCTTCAGCACAGGGTAAATAAAACCAGCAGGTTAAATGTTTCTCTTCTACATTTAAGCAGCAGTAGCCTGGTTTTGGCACTGCTCCAGAGGGTTTATGCCTGCATGATCATAGTGGATATTTTACTCTTTAATGTTAACAGTGTTTTCATAGTATACATTTTTCTTAAATTAAAAAACAAACCACGGACTTTCAGAAAAGCTGACTGTGGGCCTTCCCTCATTCCTCTACTATCCATGGTCATTTTGGCACTGACAACAAAAAAAGGGGGACCAGAGCCTTTAATTCCCTACTTTTAAGTGTTAATATATTTACAGAAGACTATACAAACAAGCGCCAAAAAGCAATTACACATTATTAGAGCTACACAATATTTGTACCTGTTGCTAAAACAATGCTGCTAAATGAAGAAGCTTTATTAGTTCAGAGTTTTTGGCTGCTGTTATTAAAAATATATTTACCTGAAAGGAAATCCAAGTATTTCATTTTACAAATGATTTAAAATATAGCAGTAAGCAACATAAACTATTGCTTTTTATGTTTATACACTTTTTTTTTTGGCATAACACTGCCATACTGTTACAGAATTATAAAATATCTCTTTATAGTGCATTACAAATCCAGAAACTGGTTACCACTCCTACCACATACATATGGTATTGGTACTACCAAACATGCACAGCATTCTGTAATTAAACACTGCAAAGGAATACAGAGAAGAGAGCAGGACCATTCATAAAACCTGACATACAGCTGTTCCATTTTGCAAGTAAAAATTGTTGGGCTTTGGGATTGTTTTCTTTTTACTGCGCTTTTTTCTTAGAATACATTTGAACAATGAAGTCTATGATATTTTCAAATTTTATCAGTGCAAAACTGCACTTAATCATCTGTTGCTGAAATCAAACTCCATAAAGGGCAAACAACAGTGGAATACATTAAAACACAGAAAAAAAGAGCAACTAATGATTAGCAAACATGCTTCAGCAGATATCAAAAATGTAAGGGCCGTAACCTTTTATTCTGCAAAACAATAATTTTCACGTGGTTAGCCACAGTAGTAAGTACATTCAGTATATTTCACAATAAACTTTAGTTGATGAATACACCACTGAACTTGTAAGCGTGGTAGGATTAAAGAGCCACATTTCTAAGAAGAGACTTCTTTCAGAGCAATTTGCCAATTCTCACATTTTTATCTTACACCAAACAGCATAATGCTTTTGAAAATAAATATAGAAGTGATTACAGTGTAAAGCCAGATGAGGTCTCTACTGAATTGATCTCTATAGCTTTTGAACTACATTTTAGGAGTCCATTACATACAGCATGTAATAAACCTATTCTTTAAAGTAAATTCTTGCTTTCACCAAAGGTCTTAAGTAAGTGTACTTAAAAACAAGGGCTGAAAAGGAAAAACAGCTTTCAGGAAAAGAAGCAGTTCATAGGCAAGACTGAGCACAAAGATATTACAGAGACACAATTTACACTCCCCTTGGAGAACTGCATCTCAATATCTGTTTGAAGTGAATCTATGGTGTTGACCATAATGTGAATTGAAGAGGGGTTTTACATGCTTAGGCCTTTTTTGACCCATCCCTCATTTTCAGACTCTGATGGCCATCAAAAATACCTTTTGAGCAGCTACTCCAATTACAACTGGAAATGTGAACATTTACCGAAACAAAGTACCAAAATGTAGAATGATGAGTATGGTTCTCAGCTAACTGCAGAGAGTATTTCTATCTTCTACATGATCACAATGTTAGATTCATTGATGCTGGTTGCTCCAAATCCAGAGGTACCTCACTCATATGAGGGCTAGGAATAGGTTTTCCATGTGACTGATTTTGCTTTCACACCAGTAAGAAAAAATAATTCGACCCTATTCTGCAGTTGGAATCTGACTTTTAACACTTAATCTACACTTTTTAACACTAGTCTACAAAAGTATTTATGTGTAAAAATGTATTCAGATGGGACAAGCAAGGTAGCATTGTCATCAGCTTAGGAAAAGTTTCTGCCTAAGCAGACATCTTCTGCTTAAAACCAAAAGAAACATGGGACATTTTCTGCCTAAACAGGTATTTTGTCATTAGAATCTCCCAGGGTGTTTAAAAACTGACTGGAAGTGGGTTACTCTTCATCTTACAGTACTTTTAGTACGATGTTCAAATGCAGTAGCAATTCTTGAATAAACAGATCTGAGACAAATAAGAGATCACCTTCTCCACATAAAAACATTATTAAAACATGGAACTCACAGCCACAAGTGAGTGTGGAGGCTGAAAGAAACCATGAGTTCAAAACCAAAAAATTCCTGGAGAAAAAGGGCATCACTGCATAATTTCGTGCTTTCACACCATCTGTTGGTGGCCACTGCTGGAAGCAGGACACAAGGCTAGAAACCTTTTTGGTTCTGATCCACACTAGCAATTCTGAGGACAACATACATCATCAGCATGATATTGTCACACTTTTATTAATGGCAAAACTTGCTTCACATACTTGCATCTTATTCATAAATACAGCTTTTGTCAAGGAAATTCAATATGATATGTTTCCTGCAAAAGTGTGGTGTAAAAAAAAATCACATTTTCACTTAAACATATATAACTTACTATAAATTGTGATCAGTACCATCACAACAGTCAGAAGAAGAAAGGTGTAAAAAAACTTCTCAATTAAACAGATATAAATAACTTTTATTTAAAAACAAACAAGAGCTGTTTTCCATTTAAATCCAGTAAATGTCACTTGTCTTACCTCACTGGATCATCCATTAACATTATACAAAGCTTCTAAGGTCTGTAAACCTTCTGTTTATAGCACAGATATATGCAACTGCAAGTTATTAGAATTATCCTGGAACAGTTCAGGGAGGCTTACACTAGGTTACGTCAAATATTAACAATGATTATACAAATACCTAATACATTAGAGTGCTGCAATCTTAGAGCAGGAAACTGAGGAGCTGACCCAAGCCAGGGAACAGCTCTCAAAGGATTATTGCACTAATTTTTAGCATCCTTCAGGATTTTATTGGAGCAACATGAACACAAAAACCTCAGACCTGCTCCTAGATATGTGCACACATGTAACTACTCTTCTGCTCTGAATGGTCTGTGCTGCACACCTCATGTACCCAAGCCTTCAGTCTCTACACCAACACAGTATCAGGTACCGAGGCACAGTTGTGTCTGGCACAGCAGGGCACAGAGCTGTAACTAATCCTAAAGTGCTGCATTTTTGCATGATTCGTGTGATCGTCTTCACTTGCATCTGTGTACTCAGTAACAGTTTTTCAAGTCGCACATTCATATCCCCTCACCATAAGATCCTTAAAATCAAATTCACAGGTATGTGCATGTGCACACTACCCCCACTTAGTACCAGCAGCTACTCAGATGTACTTACTAGGAAGGAACCTTCGCATGGGAGGTTCTGTTCAATTAACATATGAACAGCTCAGATTCTAACACTGGGCCAAAATACACTACTGTAGTAAGTACACAGAAATCCCTGAATACTTAAGCACATAGCAAGACAAAAAGAAATTTAACAGTGAGCAAATGATTTGACTGTCTTTGCATACTCTCAGTTCCTAAAGTAATGGTTAAACAACCATGTACTGGCATTTTTGAGAATACAATCATTTAAACACACACATATATATACTATATATATACTGTAAACCTGAAAACCAATACTTAGAAACTTCAAGCACAGGGTGCTTCTGGTTGCTAAGGCCATGATTCTGTAACAAAAATGCATACAGTGCACCCACTTGATCCTCACAAATCTCAATGGGATGCTAAGCTGTATGAGTGCCCTGCAATAAATCCCTCTTTTCAGTACTTGCAAAATCAGAAGAAAAAATTCCTCTATTAAAAGAACGGTAAACTGTCACATTTTACATAGAGCAGAACTTATTAGTTAAAGCTGAAGTGTCCCACGGGAGTAATTCTGTTGATAAAGCTGTAAAACAAGGATTAGAGAGTGCAGGAGCCCACCTGGCACAAAACCCCTCACTTACATAGTCCTCACAGTTCTTTGTAGGCAACTGATATGCCACTACTCTTCTATGAAAACTGAGAGAAATATATTGAGTTGCAGACTTTAAAAAAAAAAAAAAAAAGATAAAAAAATTGCAGAGTTAATACAGGTGTAAGTACCAAAGTTCTTGACAGTATTTTCAGACACCCTGGCTCCTTAATGCAGACAGCTCTGTCAGATTAGAAGTATTTTAAGTACTTAATTATGAACGTTGAACCAGTGAGCATGTGAGAGCTGTGACACGATAACAGAATACTGCAGAGAAATCTTCTGGATGCACACCCCGAGAACTTTGTTTAAAATCAGAGCAAGATTTCTCTTTTTCAGTAGACGAAAGATCTCCTGAGGTCACTGATGTTCAATCAAATTACAGTATAAATACAATAACACCTCTGGCATCCCTTATTTCACTTCAATACTCTGCATTTTCTGAAAAGTGTTGAACATAAACGCTAAAGTCCATAAACCGGAGGCTCCGTACAGCTGCTTATGCTATGGTTATGTTCCTTATACACAGGTATCAATTTTCCCTACGGTACTCAAGAAATAGCTACGTAAAAACAACTCTATGAAGTTTGCATGGTTAGGCACTCAAGACTGAAAAAGTCATAGGTAGAAAATGAAGTGGCCTCCCTTTGCATATGTGGAGGGACAAAGTCCTTAACTACACAGACCAGTTTTATCACATTACCTTCCTCTTCTGTTCTGAAGGTCAGAGGCACACATGAACAAGGGGATCCCAGTTCAAATCTAGGGAATTGTGAAAGGCTTCTCAGGATCTTTCTGGCCTTAAAAAGGCGGTGGTTGGAATTCTTGGGGGCATTTCTGCTCAGACAGACTTAATGCCTACTTGAATGATCTGGGTTACCCTAAAAAAAAAAATCCACCTAAGTTCCTTTCCTCACAAGTCAGCACAGAAGGAGAAATACATCTTCCTTCTTCCCTGCTTCTTTAGGATGGGAAGAGTCTAATCTTTGTCCCTGGGGACCAAGATCCCTAACTGCCACTCTATTTGATCCCAAGACCCAGCACTACCTGGGGAAAACAATGGGTGATGCATTGCCATGATGGGCATTAGCAAAACAAAATACAAGACATTTTGTCTATGCTCTGAAACCCCTGAAAACTTCATCATTTTGAGTTATAAGAATTGAATAAAGTCCTGTAGTATTCTGAGACTCAAACTGTAGTCAGCCTCTTGCCTCATAACATTTAATCAGAAATACACTAAAGGCAGTGAATAATATGTACACTTTTAAACAGAAAATACATACATAAGTTTTAGATTATTTTAGGACTGTAGGAAGTATGAGTTGTACCTGCCTTATTTTTTAATTCATATTCTGCACAACTAACTTGCTGGTACTATCTTGTTTGAGTCGAATGGCAGAAAATCAGAAGCAGCTACTCAGGGAAAGTAGACAGTTCTTCAGTAGAAGCTGGGAAAGATCTCAGTAGTGAAGTTCCTACTTGTTGGGCTCCAGCCCAACCAACAGACTCATCTGCCTTAAGTTTCTGCTGATTATCAAAACAACATAAAACTGTGAGAGCCTTACAATAGAGAGCAAAGAGAGGAAACAGACGGCTGGAAAGAAGCATCAGGACTGCCTTTGTCTCTGAGACCAGCAACAGGTGACTGCATTGTGCAGACCCTACCAAAACTGGCCAAGAAACATCAAAGTTCAAGCAAGACCCAACCTGACATGCCTGGTGAACTTTTCTCTGATAGCTTTGCTGATTAAGCTGTGCCTTGTGGTGAAGACACTGCTTTTCAGCTGTCCAGAGGCTTTCCAGGTGCTGAACCCAGCCGGGGGAGTTGTCTTACTACAGCTGATCAACAGAGAGCTTTCAAACCAAGACCAAATTTGAGTGACCAAAGAGATCCCTCCCCCCAAATTAGCTGTAACAAATTAGTCAAGAAAGGGGAGAATTTAACAGGGACTAAAAGTCTAAAGTGCAACTTCTCTTGTATCCAAAAGCTGTGGATACAGTTTCTTTCTAAGTTACAACTTTTATTCAGTGTTCAGTGATTCCCAGCTGGACAGGACATGATATATGCTATCCACTGTTAAGTGTCTCTGTCAACAAAGATGCTAATCTAAGGTAAAAGATACTGTGCAAATCCCGCTATTAATCACGACAACGCTTCCCAAACACATAACCACTAGGGTAAAAGCTGTGTTCTTGAAATAATTTCTAGTAATTTAATAAATGGAAAAGAAAACTTAAAGCAAACTTAAAACATAAAAGAAACTTGAAACTTCTGATGTTCCAAGGCTTTTTAGTTGTTTAGTTGTTGCACTTACTTTTTTTTTAATACGGGATTTTAATACGGGAATTTTTAAAAGTAGATAAGCTTTTTCTGTGCAATCTGTCTGGAAAAGATAATGAATTTCTTAGCTTTCAATATGCACAATTGTTTTAAAGAGACACACCTGGCTGGCTGCTGATAAACTGAGGTTGAAAAAAACAAAATTCATCAACCTAACAGAAGCCTAATCTGATGCATTTGCAACAAGCAGAGTCTCGTGAACTTACACTAGATGAAAATTTCAACCAAAATGAAGGAGCAATTAATAGTTTGCTTCATTCAATGTGAAACAAAATTTTTTTAAATCTCAGACTCATGGTTTGAGCTCATCCTTAGTTTTTGTGGTGGTCCCCCCTGAAAGTGTATCCTTATCAAGGTTATCTTGTAGATCGGATGATGTGTCATTTGGAGAATTCTCAGTGTTACATAAATCTTTCTCTATAATGCCTGGGTGATTTCCACAGTCATTGTTCAGATTTTCATCATCTTTTTTGGAATGAGAAGCATCCTCCTTTCTGTCTGAAGTATCATGAATTTCTTCTGATTTTGAAAGCTGACTGGTATCAGTGTCACTGTTCTTTTCACTGTTGTTCTGCCTAACAGCGTCACAGTTCACTTCTTGTTCATCCTGATCATTTTCTTCCCCATTTTTTGTGAATTCTACCTTTCTTTCTTCAGTTGTTTTACCAGCTGAGCTTCCACTTGCCGATGGATTCTTAGGCTCTTTTGGTTTCTTATGCTTAGAAATATGACTATTGGGAATAGACACCGGAGATGCTGGCTTTTTATTTGCTTTGCTTCCCTCTGACTTCTGTTTTCTCGGGGGTCCCCAGATAAAATGCTCTGAGGGTGTATAATGTTGCTGGGCAAATCTCAGCAGTTTCCTCCTTTCTCTTCGGTCTCTAATAGTATACACAAAATATTCTAGAGCACTTTGCTTAATGTTGGGAATGGTATCTTCCACAAGAGCTTCATGCAGAATAAATTTTACCAGGGGAGATTTGAAACTCTCATATCCAAGTTCACCAAGACTTTTCAGAATTCGAGTGATTCTCAAGTAGTTATGTTGAGACCTTCGAAAGAAATGGGTAAAAAAATTCTATTGAATCAGAAAAAAAAAGCCACTTTACAAACACTGACCTGGAACTGCAGTCCCTCAGTCCTTTTTATCACTTCAGGTATGTACTTCAGGCTTCCTGTATTTTAATTTCTCGAAGCTGCTGAAGCTTACTAGCACCTCCCTTGCTAGGATGCTGTGCGTGAAAATTTGTGTTTGTAAAAAGCACTGGGGGAGAGGGCTGAGAGAAAGTAAAATCAAACATACTGATTTTGATTCCTTCTGCTGTATGAGAAGGGGAACAAAGCTGGTGAAGGGTATGGAACCTGTAAGTCCTATGAGGAGCAGCTAAAGGTAATGGGGTTGCTTATTCTGAAGAAACAAAGGCTCAGGGGAGACCTCACTGCTCTCTACAACTGCCTGAAAGGAGACTGTGGCACAGGGGGAGTCCGTTTCTTGTCCAAGTGACAGGACAAGGGGAAGTAGCCTCAGGTTGCACCAAGTGAAGGTTCAGGTCGGATATTAGGAAAAATTTCTTCCCTGAAAGAGTGGTTAAGCATTGGAACAGGCTGCCCAGCGAAGGGGTGGAATCACCATCCCTGGAAGTGTTCAAAAGATGAGTAGATGTGGCACTTAGTGCTGTGGTTTAGTTGATACGGTGGTGTTTGGTCAAAGATTGGACTCAATGATCTCAGAGATCTTTTCCAACCTTAATGATTCTATGCTGTTCTCTTTCTGGGGAGAAAACCCAGTTGCTTTGTCAACTATAGGGTTTGTAGTGTATTTATAGTGTAATTACAGATCAGGGCTCATAAAAGCTGGGCCTCCAGTCTAGACTAGTACCTGCACTACTAACATAGTCAGTGCTGGGGGGAAAACAGGCACCTCTGGAGAGTAAGTCCCACTGTTGTAGGAAATATCTAAGATAAAATGAATGAATGGTCTTCTGGAAGTGGTTGTGAAAAGCTCTTTCCCTCATAAAATACATCTTAGCATGCAGTAAAACTTTTAAGTTTGAATTTTAGATGGATAAAATTAGGTAAAGAGAGTCCCAAATCCTGACTTAAAACTGTAGCTACTCACTGGAAAGAACAGGAGTGAAAACATGCAGTAACATTTGGGCTTCCTGGAAACCTGCTTTATCTGTGGCCTGAGTCTGAGCCCACACCCACATTGGCTTATATAATGTTTAAGTAAAACTATTAACAAATTGTTCCCACTATTCACCTGGAATCCATCAGCAATTGTACCTACAAGCTTTCATTATGACAGGAGGACAACATGCTGCAAGAAAACAGTCTGCAGCTCTAAGATCAGAGATATAAGGAAAGTGAGCACAAGATTTGAAAAGAGCTTTTGGTACAATTCATCTGTATGAGACAAAATTCAGTGCAGTCTTAGGATCCACACAATACCAATTAAAAGCAACTGATATAATTTGCTGAACACTGGGCCAAAGTTTGACTTAATGCATGTCTAAACCTTTCTAGATCAGCATTTCAATTAAAAATATTTAAATACATAGTATTTCAGTTTTGAGGAGGAAGGGAAATCTTGTTACTTAGCTTTCATACAGGTGTGGAGAATTTGATCTTTCTTAAAAAGAAATGCAAATACAAAGATAAGTCACTTGTTTTTTTCCAAGCGAGAAGCAGCACTTTGGGATTGGGTGAAAACACATTCAGTAGTATGACAAATTAGTGTGGAGCTGGGATCTTCTTCAGCACCATCTAAACTGTATTTTCAAGGAATTCAATGATGTCAGTCCAACTGGTAATGGGTGAGCAGAACAATCAGAAAAGGGGAAGGAGGAATGTACAGATAGAAGCACAAACCAGGCATTAACTATTTCTTTTTCTCTTTTTTTTTCCTGGCAGTCTTTGGAAAAAAATCTCTTTGCTTTCTCTAGAAAACAAAAGGATAAAGAGATTCTATAGCAATTCTAGCAAGTGAAGTGCATGCCATTACTTACTCATTCAAATGCTGAAATCTTTCTTGCCAGTTAGCAGCTCGTGCTACGTTTCCAGTTTTATCAATTAGTTTTATTCCAAAAAACTCCAACATCATTTTGTAAGCCAAAAGGAATCTTCTAATTGCTTCTTTTGTTTTCTTGAATTCCTAACAGACAAAGAATATGTCCAAAATTCTAAGTGGCACTAAAACAAGTTCTTCTGCATTGAATAAGACAACTCTACGTAACAAAAACCAGTTATGTATCAAAATTACTGTGATGGTTTGTACTGAGCTCAATTTGTATTACCTCAATTTCATATGTAGTTAATTCTTTAGCATAGAAGTTCAGACCTTGTTCCCTCAGCGGAAAAAGCCTGTTAAAAGAAGAAGTGCATTATGGCTCAGTATAAGAACACTTAATCAAATTAAGGCTTTGAAACAGAAAAAGGTAAGAAGTGACCAACCACTGTATGTAAGTGTGGTTATGTTCCAGTTTTTCATAGTCTCCTTTCCATTTATTTAGGACTTCTTCAATATAAACCCCTGCATAAAAATAATTCGAAAAACTGTTAGGTAGCCATCAAAACCAGCACTCAGCTACATAAAGTACATGCCATGTTAACATAATGATAGAACACATCCTTTAATTCTCTTTTACATACTATGTGAATAAGGTCTATTGCAGCCATAAATAAATTAATTTAAACTTAAAACTAATTTAGTTACTAAAACATAATTTAAAAATAAGGAATTTATAAAATGTCAATATAAATAAAACCAACTGACTTATAATGGGTTAATAACAAGCTAAGGTATGTGACAGCAACCTCTGTAAAATATATCCAAGAGTTCTCATGTCATAGATCCCTTTATCACACTGACTGGTAATTAAACTGCTTCCACAAAATACTGCACTGTGAATCACCTGTCACTGCTTTTGCATGACAAAACTCTGCATCTATCTATCTGTCTATCTATCCATCCAATCCTCATAGAACAAAGCCTCAACTCTTTAGGAAATCTCCCATACCAGGAATCTCTCCAGCTGCAAATAACATGATGATTGGGAAATCTTTCTCAACTAATGGTGGCCAAGCATCACGCTGAGACTGTGCTCATGAAATTCAGTCACGGGCCAGGGCACTTTTCTAGGTACTACACAGACATACTAAGTACATAAAAGGATCATCCTTGTTCCCAAACCTGTACAATATCTTTCCATAAATGAACACTGCGTTTGTTTGGTTTTATTCTGAAACCAACAACAGTTTTAGTACTGTTGCACAGCCTCTCCCAAAATCAAATAGCATAGGAGCAGCCTAAAAAACCCAAACCCCCAGGCAGATAGCCTCCTGCTACACATTTAAGATGCCTCTTCCCCCCAGAGAAAATTTTCATTTAGGTCTCAATGGCAAAGGAGGACACATTTGATACTTTTACTGAAGTGAAGAAAGCAGCCAGTCTAAGAGGCTGCTAAGAACACGGGGTTTCCAGTGTAAGCACGGCTAGAATAGGACCTTGGAAAGAGGACCTAAACCATCACTGCATTGTATCCAACCTGTATTTCAAGTATTGGAAAATTTGCTGCTCAGTCCCAGGGCAGAGAGACAAAGAGGCCAGTTCTGATCCAGAACCACAAGCTAAATCTGTAGGTCATGGAACTAAACTTCAGATCTAGTATTGCACTATTGGGTTTTTTTAACAACATTCCAATATTTGAGTCCTTAGCACGGTAGCTAAGACTCCCTCTGAACACTCTCACAGATCCACAGACTTGGATCAAGGTGGTGGTTACTCTTTTCCATTCTCAGTACAAACTTCTGCATAACCAGAGTCACAGACAACAACACGTCAGCCTCCATGGCTTATCAGCTACCTTTGACATTACCAACTGTGGTTTTCTCCTAGAACAGTATGAGAAATGCTATTCTTTACAAATTTTTGGAGGGAAGCCCACCTCTAGCTTTCATGACTGTCTCTTCTTGTAGCTAATCCTCTTGAACTGCTCCTTCATTCTGGACTTTAAAGGAGTTCTTCCCCACAACCTTTTCTTTTAGTTTCAGATCCATATGGTCCCCACAGTTCATACAGACCGCAGTGCCCTTCGCTTTCTTTCTGTATCTGTTCTCTGTGTAATGTCTCCCAAATCTGCTTCTTCTTTACTGGCAATTCACAGACCTATCTCTTCTTGCAGTCAAGCTAAAACTGACTAAAAGCATCTGCCTATGGGTATCTAGATAAAGCTCAAGTTGGTTAAGCAAAAGCCTTATCTTTCTTTCACAACCTGAGTTATTTTCTCTCTTGCTAAGGGTATCACCACGATCTTGTCTATAAACAGCTCTCACCTTCAACTTTCCTATATGTACATCTTTACAACCTTCTGCATAACATTCCTCTCCCTCCAGCTTCCTAGCTGAACTCTCACATTTTGCATCTCAACATCCTTTTTCCTGACCTTGAAAAGTGCTTTCTTGCTTTCTTGTCATGCTTACAGCTACCCTGAGTGTTGCTGAATGCAGCTACCCTGAATGCTGGTAAGATCATCTTTCTAGACTGTATCATTTTTATACTGACCCTTTTTTTTCTTTGCATTCTTCCATGGTGAAACCCTGTTCTGTACCATCAAACAAAAACTATACATCTTCACTTCCAAAGCCTTCGTGACCTGTCCCTTACTACCTTATCAGAACCCATTTGTTGCTATGAGACTGATCCTGCTTCCAACAGGATCCTGCCTCAGAGGCAGCCTACACATCTCACTCCTTCTGCACTCCAACATGCACTTTGCTGTTTCCTACCAAGCTGCTCTCATGCTGAGAGGATCCTTCTGCAAACACCTTCGAAGTAACCTTGTCATCATTCTTTTAAAACTCTGAAAAGCTTATTTTTCGCCTTCAATTTGTCTTTTTTTGCTGATGGCTAAGCTCTCATGTGCTGAGACTCCTGTCTATCATCCTAACCAAGACTGTTCTTTTGCCTCCTCCTGCTTCCTGATCTGTCTGCTACCCCCTTGTCTCTCATACGTTGATTACAAACTCTCTAGAGTAGGGCTTGCCATCTTTCAGCTTCTCCTGTGTTTGTGCAGAATGCTGCATACGAGGTTCCTGCCCCACTACCAGAACCACTAGGGACATTGAGAAATGGCTTTATTATTGTTATTACAATAATCTCACACAAGATTAAAGCACATTTTTTTCCCCTTACACAGTTCTAAGGGATAACACCCATAGATCGCTGCCACTCCTATTCAAGCAGCAAGTTTGTGCAACATAGTGGAAGAACTTTATCTTTGTTTAATAAAAGGTACAGCCACTGCCACAAAATAGTGGTACAAACAACGCCCTGTACTATTTCAGGCTGATAATGTCCAAGAAAAGCACCACCTCCCTAGAGGGAAAGCTAACTCTGTTTTAAACACAACCTGTTCTCATGTTATCAGTATGCTACTCCACCATGGGAGGTTCATGTTGTACAATATATTACTATACACCTTCAGTTGGCTGCAATTACCACCACTGTTTCAATTTGCTGCTATCATTAGTGAGCATTCTTTTGTTATCACCGTAACTGTCGCAGATTACTCACCATCAGGTTTAAATGGGATTTTATTTTTGTAAAACCGGAGATTGCACAAGTCATTTTGATACCGAAGATCTTTAAAGTTCTGCTAAAAAAAAAAAAAGGAAATGGACATTATCAGCCTACAAAAACCTATCAAGACTATCCAGAAAGTGACATTGGGCTCTTTGAATAATTTAGGGGCAAAAAAATTTCAGAGTTTTAGGAACCACAGAGTTCTATTCATGCACCTAAAGACTCAGTTTAAGGATCTGGAAGTTCTTTCTGGCTGGTACCTTCTCCTACTGAGGCAGCAGCAAGCATAGCAGTACCCTCCCTTCAGTCTCAGGGAACTTGAGAGACAAACAATAAGTCAGGCAAACTCTATAATATACCATCTTTGATATCCAAGGCACAAGCCTTTTCCTGGGCTCCTACCACAGTTCCCAGGCTTACACATCTCATGTGTTTGCATGTTTACCCAGGATGAAAAGACATTGCTTCTCTCCCACTCACATATGCTGGGCCTCTGTATCAGCTTTTTGATTCTCATTTCTTGCACTTATTAGACAACACAAAGGTTTAAGAATGTTTTTACCTGAAAATGCAATTTTAAACCATAAGATATTCTTACTGGGTACTGATGTCGGTACTTGTATAAATCTCTTGCTGCGTAGAAGCTTCTCTTTGGCTTGGCTGTCAGCTCAGTTCCATCACCACTCTGAAACAGTTAGAAAGCAGATAATCATCATACACAAAACCCCTAAATAGCAAATTTGTATAATATTAAAATAATTACTTTTCATGATGGATTTCAGCAATGTGAACAAACATGAGTGCATGTATTTGCCTACTGTTTGGTCAAACGCTGGAAATTTCCCCATCCAATACTTAACACAACACACTTTAAACCTAAGTTAAAAGATTTAATATAAAATACAAAAGCAATACTATGAATTATCTTTCCAGTGGGGCTGAATTTGATTGAAATCAACAGGCTAATTGTCATTTCCAAATGCAAGCCTTCAAAGTAATTTTGGCAAGTACTAGCACAAGATGAAACAAGTAACTGAACTTGAAAATGCAGAGACACCATTAATTTTGAGAAGAAAATCATACTATTAAAAAAAAAAAAAGCCATGTGTACATAGACTTAAGTGCTATAACTGCACCCTGTGGAAGAAAATGAATAGTTACTAAAAAAATTTCATTCTACTGCTTGCAATACACATGTAATAGGTTGAAGTCAAGCCTAAAAGGGGAAGTTCACTGTGACTGCACTGGGTATTTGCCGTTTTTATTGCCCATCCCGTGGCTTATCAATTGTACGTTAATGACAAACAAGCAACTATGTTCTTTCCTCCTTTCACAAGACCAGTTTTGACCAGGCTGCGGGCAAAACACACTGGCTTAAACAAGAAACACCCCTTGACACTTAATTATCCGGCACTAGTATCACCATGTATCAAGCAGAAAAGGGAAAGACGCTTAGGCTTACTTAATTTTGTTGGGTCTCTGAACCAAAACACGATATATCTAGCGAGCTAAAAAAGGACCCAGCTGCTCCACTCGACATGGACATGGTATTCTAACTCAAATAAAATTATTGTCAAAAGAACACTTTAGTTCTTTAAGCTCGGCATTCACAAAGCTTCCTAAAGAAAAGAAACTCGCTCTGAAAATTCCTCACACCCACCGAGGAGTCAAAATTCCATTGCCACATACGATCCAATATTCGGATTTTTACCCTGTTTAATTAAGAGGCCACGTTCAATGCTCCATCTAATTTAAAACACAGCCTTCCCTGGAAATAGCAGCAGCGGGAATGTCAACGACACCAAGGCCTCGATTTTCTCCCAATAATGAGAGGGGAGGGGTGGGGAGGGATAAAAACGGTCTCGTCCTTAGTGGAGATGCAGTGCTGGGTTGTCCCCAGCCGCTCCGAGCGCTGGGCAGGTGCCGCGGGCAGCAGCCCGGGCCCGCGAGTGCCGCAGAGCAGCGGGAGCGGGGCTGCCGGACCACGGCTCAGCTCGGCTCGGGTCCGCCCGTCCCCGCTCGGCCGCGGGGCCCGCGGGCAGGGCAGGGCGAGCCG
>VZRQ01002298.1:1432174-1445625 GCA_013397975.1 Machaerirhynchus nigripectus
GGCAGCTCCCGGCCGCTGGCACCGCGGGGTCGGGCGGGGCGACTCAGGGCCCGCCCGCTGCCGCCCGGGCACGGGCAAGCCGGGCTCGCAGGGAGAGTGGGAGTCTTCCCTCCGAGGAGGAGCGCCCCGCGGGGATTTCGCTTCCCGGAGGGGCCGCGGTGTCCCCTGAAGGGTTATAAGGAAAGCAGGTGGGTGCGGGTGTTCATCGAGAAGCGTGGGGATGGCGGCTGCCCCCGGGCAGTGGTCTGGGGAGGAGATGCTTTGTTCAATGACAGAAGTGGTCGTGACACCTGCAGTGTGCAAGCTCCCGCTCTCCACTAGACACGGGAAGGATTGCGGTGAGGTAGACCCCAAGGAGTATACAGGTACTAGGGAAGACAGGAATGGAGGGAGCAATACTGTGGTAACCAGACACTTTCAGCTGCTCCTAAAGCTCCTGCGAGTTTGGGGATAAAACTGTCATGATGTTCAAGGACCGATTTGGAGGGGCAGTGACAGTGTATTTTGTATTTGGCTAGCACATGCCTTTTGGATGGAAACACTGCCAGGAGTGAAGACCTGATGAGCTGATGGCTTAGCACATTGTTCCAGTGCCTACTCTCACCCTCATGGCTAAAAATGTGTTCTTCGTTTTTGGCCAGTGTTGGTAGGCTTCAGTTCACACTTAGGGATTTCTGCCTTCTCCTTAAAGACAATTCTGTAGTGTCTGGTGACCGCTCCTAAAGATGTGTATTATCAAGTCATCTCAGTCCTCTTCTTGGTAAACCAAGCAGGTTGAGCTTCTTCAGCCTCTCGCCATAAATTCCCTTTCACATTCCCTCACTCAAAGTTGTAACTTTTTGTCTGCTGTGTCTTGAATGTTTTAGCATATGTTTCAGGTGCAGGTACCAACATTTTAACTGGATGTCAGGATCATCAGTATATTGGTGATTTCATCTATATATTCTTGTTTCCCTGTCCACTCTATAAACTGAAAGATCATTTTAACTCAAGTTGCCACAGTGTCATGCTTAGATGCATTCATGTCACTTTCATACATAACCCTCCTTCAGGTTCATTTGAAGCATGTTAGCTGCACACACTGACACCAAGGACAAGAAATTACTGGGAATGCCCTGGTTTGTCAGGCCTTGTTTCAGGTGAGTGTATTTGCAGTGGCAGCTCACCTAGATGCAGTCAGAGCTGCTTGGCTGAGCTGTGAGCCTGCCATACAGCTCAGTCTACCTCTGCTGCCCATGCCCCTGCTGCTTCCCACCATCACCTGCCTTGGCCAAGACAGTTCTCCCCCTCCTGTGCTCTTTGTTGAGATTAATGAAGCCCATTCAGCCTTTCCAATGCCCCTCAATCACCATCATGCCTGTTGCTTCCCTCCTCAGGATCCAGCTACTCCCACTCAGTCCAAGACCAAAGCTGGTGGCCCAAGCCAAGACACTCTCCTCACCCCGAACCTCATAGGTTTTGAGGTCTACTGGAACTTTCTGGATATGTGATATTAAGGAATTCATGTGGCATACAGGAAAGTTCAGTCTCATTTTTGCCAGTGGATGTCATTTTAATAAAGAATAAAACATCCCCATCAAACAGGCACAAGAAAGGTTATAAGAGGGCAAGCAGTAAGACTAGATGTTAGAACTGCAGTTGGGGAAACAGAGTCTTTTATAACACTCATGCTTATGTATCACATTTTTGAGAGTTCCTTCTTCTTTGACCTCATTTAGCGGAAAGATAGATTTCTTTCCTGCTTCCACAGTATCTCCTCCCAAGTTGTTGGCATAGTTTGAAGGAACTGACTTAAGAAATTCTGATGTCTGGAACACATTTTTCTTGACTACCTGCTGACCAGCTACTTCCATTACTTCCACCAGCTACTTTCAGTAGGCTAACATCTACTGGCCCAGTATAGACCAGCTCTGCTTCCTCTCCCCTGCTACAGCTTTTGTCAATTTTCCCTCACAGTGATTGTGTTTATGCTATGGACAGTGGAGCCTCAAAAGCATGCCTTGCACATGCATCAAAAATCAGGGGAAGGTTTTGATGATATTCAGTTTGCATGACAGCTAATCCCACAAACTAAAGATCTTCCTGCAAGAAAGCTCAATTTCTTGTGCAAATAACTGCACCTTATTATAGAAAGCTCAGTTTTACCTGAAGAGCAAGGCTGTCAGCCAAGTCTCAAAGCTGTCGGCCAAATCTCGTCACAGAATTTTAGGTGGATTTTTAAAAGATCTGGATCTCAGAGCACTGATAAGAACTGGGAGTCGAACTGGTGGGAGAGCTCACCAAGCCATCCCCCATCATTTACCATCAGTCCTGGACCAGGGAGGTCCCAGATGACTGGAGGTTAATCAGTATGACACCCACCTACAAGATGGGTGTCTTGGGGTGATTTTATGATGATTAGTCCTTTCCCTTATCATCTGCTGTATGCCCAGAAATGGTTGCTGTAGTTTAAAGGTGGGTCCGGTGGGGGAAGGGGGAGCTTGGGGCTCTTCTGCGGGCTTTTTCAAAGCCTCACTCCCCAGGCATCCGTGGTGCCGTGCAGACCATGTCCTTTCTTTTTGCTTAGCTAGCTTGGATTTTGTTAGCTTAGGCAAAGAAGGTTTTTTTTCCTTTCCCTGGCCTTGGAGAGGCTGCCACAGCAACCCTTCAGCAGCTTTTTTTTTTGAAGTGAACTGGATGGTTTGGTTTTGGTCTGAGATCAGAGAGAGGAACTGGTGGGAGAAGAATTCACTGGGGGCTGCTCCATCTCAGCCCCAGACCTCAGAAAAACTGAGCCAGTGATAGAAAGGACACCAAATCCATCTGCTTCATCTGCTGTGAAGAGGGGACCAACACCAGAGATTCACCAGGTTCCCATCTGTTTTGCTCACATGAGCTGCTGTGTGAACCTTTTGGTTTTTTTTTTCCTGGAGACAGGAGTTGGTGCCATTTCTTTTTCCCCACCAGGTTGCCCACCATTGTGGTCTTTTTTTTTTTCTTTTTACTTTCCCTGGCATTTTGGGGTTTTTGTTCTGGTGGGGGGGAATCTGCCCCTTGCCAAGTATATGCGTTTTCCTGTGAACAATGTCTTCTTTCACAGCTTATTGTAGGTTCTGGTGGTGAACTAGAGGCAGTCAGGATTCATGAAGAGGCTCTAGCACCTAGAACAGCTTTGTAGGGTTGTATTTGAGAGCTTGAAGAGATTCCCACAAGACATATCTTAATGAGAAAAAAATAAATTCTATGACCTCACAGTCATAACTGGTAGTCATTTTTGCAAAGGTAGTGAAATTTATGGCACTTGAGTTCACTAAAGTATTCCTGTACAATGGAAGATGACCAAGTGCTAAAGCCAGGAGGACCTGTTTCAATCAAGTAGTTTGACTGTCACGTAACACAGGTGAAGAACAACAGAAGACCTAGGGGACTGCAAACCACTGTAAATCAAATACAGACTTTCATAACGCTTATAAAAAAATAAGCACTTCACTTTGGATTATATACTTTTATATACATCTTAAACAGCATGGATTAATCAAAGCCACTTTTTTTTCCTTCACTAGGACATGGTTTTATAAGAACTTCAAAGTGGAAACCACGCCACTTTCTCAAAGCTAATGCTGCGTGTATATTGTGTGATAACTGTTTAAAAATTATTAAAAATGAGGTAACTGTAATACTTTATCATTATCTTGGGAGGATGCTTTGAATAGGATACCAGAGAGGTCAGTTAACAACTGTGGAGAGACTTGCCAACCTAATATTAAGGTGATATAAAGCTGGGAGGGATTATGCATCCTTAGAGGATATAGCACACTACAAAACCACTTTGATAAATGACAGAGGAGGGCAAAATAAATAACATCGGTAAAATGAAATTTAGTCGAGCTAATGTAAAATGATTCATAGTGGACATTTAAACATACAAAGGTAGATTTAGGAAATGAAGAAAGGCAACGATATGACAGAAATGTCTGGGAGTTACAGTATTATTTACATACATTCAGACAAGGGTCCAAATATTTTTGGACACCAACATATATTTGGGCAAATGTTCAAAGGAATACAGGTATGACAATGTTTTGTTTGTAATAGCTCTAGCTGACTGGTATTTTAATGGGGTTTGTTACCTCATGTGCTTATTTTTTTACTATGGTGAATTTTAATTCTCTTTAGTCCAGTAATGCCCCAGATTGCTAAATGCCAAGCTTGATGTAGTAGCTATAGAAGGTGAATCTAATTTATAAAGTTCTCCATAATTTCCCTCTAGTGAGTGTCACTGGAAATGATTAACTAACTCTAAACTCAGAAGTCAGGTTGCATATTTGCCTAAATTTGTTTCTATTGAAATCTGAAATTAATTTACAGAGAAGAAAAGACTTCACATAAATCATGCTAGACGTGACAGATCGGTGTATTAAGCTCACTAAAGCCAGTGGAAGTTCTCTCGTTTTTGCTGGGTTATGACTACAACCCTAAAGACCTTAACTAAAGCCCTGTTTATTGAATTATCTTGCACTACAAGTCTGTGAAAGGTTGCAGCCAAGGTAACCTCAGAACAAATTAACAGAAGAGTGTTTTACTTTAAGATGATCTGTCTAGGTGGTCAGAGAAGCAGTCTCAGTGTAGTCCTTAAGCCTCTAAGATTCTGCTTGCTTTTTTTCAGAGTGTAAGACTGCAGCCAGTTTCTTGAGAGGAAACTGATCCAGTTCTAGGCTGCAATATGGTTTAAATGAATTGCTGTGCAGAAACCCTTGATTTATAGCTGGAGTCCTACATCACCCTTGTGATGGACTGGAACTGGCTACCCGGGTTGGCACTACCAGCTCTGCAGTAGTGGCCTTGTCTAAGGTGCATCAGCAGGTCAGCTGCCTGACATCACAGATAAGAAATTACATTCACTTGCCAGAAGTTCACACAGGATTAGGTGATGCCATTAAGTTTTGCTGAAGGGCTCCTGGACTGCACCATGCAAGCTAGTAATTTTGGCAGTGGAACCTAGTAAGAAATTCTTCTCCCTGAAAGACAAACAGAATGTGATGCAGAAGCCCAAATGGAGGCATCCAAGTGCCTCTGGAGATCTCTCAGTGCATCAGTCTTCTGATGCAGAAGGGCACTGGTGCTCCATAGGCTCAGGAGGTCCTGTGGTGTAGCTGCCAGCCCCATGAAGAAATTTTGGGTACTCTGAGTCATCTCCAAGGAAATGATGCACCTACTGTGGGTATGCTTATCACATATAGGCGTAGGCCAGTTATATCTGTATGTGACTGGTTGGTTGGCTGAATCACTTCGAAAGCTGCTGGTCTGTATTGACCAGAGCTCCATTTATCTAATGGACTGTTACATCCCTTGTTATCTTTTGGCACACATCTCTTTGCAAACAACTAAATTTGGGTGTTTCTTTGATCCTGCCCCTAATGTCCCTGAGCATCCATATTTCTGTTGGGAAGGTGGGCTACAGAATGCCTTTGACAACAGATGTGTAAATGGACATTTCTGACCTGAGAGCACACATCTCCTGTCTTGAAATATAGAATTGCTAAATGAGGCACCTGTGCCAGATGTAGGACATGGCTTACTGTACTCAGAGTAGGTACAACTCCCCCCAAAGCTGCGTGATTTTCTTCTCTGGGGCATTAAACAGAGACAGAGACTGACATCCTTCTGAAGCCTGAGAAGGCTTCTCATTTGGGGTGTTTATGTCCTGAGGCATCTAACCTGTAGATGCTAAGCCTGAGCTATCACACAATACTCCTTGTGTACTCCAACAGAGAAAAATAGGAACCTCCAGAGGATAATCTGTACCATCCTAAAACAGGCATTTAAAATATGTAAGCTAAGTAACAATATTGTTTGTATCTACTGATTATAAAGGAAGCCAAGATCTAGTCAAACTCAGGTTTAGACATCAGACTTCCAAGCTGTAAAAAATTACATGACATGTAATTTTTTACAGTCCCACACTCTTGAGTTTCACTGAAAATACTGACTTTTAGGTACCCAGCTCCCATAGGAACAGAAAGAGCATCCAGCTGAGCTGGTGGTGAGCATCCCTTTCCCTGGCATGAAGAGTATCTGTAATCAGGTCATATCATGCAATACACTTCCAGTGAGAGATGGAGAGGACTCTTGTTTCAGAGTGTCTGTTGCTAGGTATGCAGAACTCAAGAGTACAAATCTCTTTAGGAAGAGACAGGGCTTTAACCTTCCTGTCACATCCTATTGAATTTCCTATGCATAAGATCAAAATGATAAGGAGATGAACAAGAAAACTGCCTGCTCCTTGGTCTCTGAATGAATAGCCAGCCTTTGGCTCTCTGATGAACAGAGAAGTATGAAAGACTATAAGGAGATCGTAGCATCATACTACCCTGGTATGTCATTTGCTGTGCTTTACTTCCTCACCTAAACACAGCAGAAATTGTGCAGAGCCCCTTCTCCATCCATAATGAATAGTAAATAATGAATCCCATTCTGCTCTGCTTGGGTTAAAGGGTCTCACTTTAAGGTGACACAAAGTCAGAGCAACCCCTGGGAGTGCAGCCAAGCAGTACCAACATAGAGGCAGCACAAGTTTGACCCACCTCTGTCAGCTGAAAGTGGAGTATGCACAAGCATTTCAGTTTGACTAGACTAGGAGCTCATGCTGTCCCTGGAAAAGATATTGCCAATAAACCACTATTTCAAGACCACAGACTCTGCTCATTCTTTCTTAGCTGAGTTTTTATATGACTGTGTGAATTTATGTAGTCGTGATGGTGCAACATAGCTATTTCAAAGATCTAATTGACGTCAAGATTGATGTGATTCATAGGAGTCATAGGATCCCTACCAGTGAAAAGAAGTCCGTATTAAATGATACGCATTTTTGCAGTTCTATAGTTTGCTTCTTTGCAGATGATTGTGGATTTTATACACTTCATCAAGGATAATTTGAAAGTGCCTAGAGTCATTGATCTTTGACAAACTCCTCAGCAGTTAGTTCCAGCCAGAGGCTGGCACAAGACCAAATTACACAAGTGGGACGACGGCAGGCACTGAGTCTGCCACCACCTGCTTTTCCTCCTTTTCCATATCCTGCTTTCTACATCATCTGTAGAAAACCTATATAAATACATAAATTAGGGGAGAAGTTCATCAGGGAAGTAATTTTTAATTAGGTCACCGATGCTCCACAGGGCTTTTAGCTTGTGATCAAGGCAAAGATGCATAGACTGAGATACAAAAGCAAGCAAACACACAACCAGAAACAGAAACCACCAACAACGCTGGCTTTCATGTGCTTATCACAGGCCCAGTGATTTTTAAAACCATTTGGGTTAGTTCACTTAAACTATTCTGCACAGCTTTAAAACATAGGTCCACATCAGCCCTGCTTGTTAGTCTTTGACAGCACCTCAAAGCAACCCTTCCCCATGAGTGCCAATCTCTGTGTGACTTCAGGGTGGCCAGCCTGGAGGGAGATGATGTTAGAGTTGAGGAATTCAACTGCTTTGGAGTGTTGAGGAGCAAGACATGGCCCACAGTCTGTGATTTGAGATGGACTGAAGCATGTTGTACTCTATACAATGTGATCCTCACAGGAAACTGTCAGCAATTGGTGCACACATATTCTGGAATGAGTGATTTTTTTTTTCCTACCTATCTTGTTGTCCCTGTAATATTCCCTGTCACAGACTTTCTTAGATCACCACAGGCCAGCCTCATCATAATGCTATTGTGTTCTTCTATTCTGAAGAAAACATGTTAGTAGAGCCTGCAAAAGCCTTTCCCTGTTTATCTCTGTGGTGCCATCAGTACATTATTTGCCATCCCAACAGAGCATGCAAGATGGTAAGTTTAAAGAGATGAAACTCTGCTTCTTGTGACAGAGAGCTAAGAAGGGATAGGAATGATCTCTTCCCGATATGACAAATCTGAGTTATGTGTTAACAAATAATATAACAAATGTTCACTTTAGGAATCTGATGCATCCTCACACTTAAAAACCACCAAGTGAGCATGTTCACTATTGCAGAATTAGCCTGTTTCATTTTGTAACATGCCCTATTACAGCGTGAAGCTGCCTGGCAGCTGGAATACAAGCAGCCTTTGATGTGCTCAGGAAAGACATTGCCACACTTTCACACTGTTGTTTGACCAGGCTGAATGAACCATCCAAACGGGCTCACTTCTGTTATGAATGAAGAGATGAGTAAATAAGCACATCGACATCCTTCTGCATGTGGCAAAGGGGTCAGCAAAATATTGGTGGTAATGTGCTAAAATACAGTGAATGCTTTGTACTTTTTTTTTTTTTACTGCTCTGTGTGAACTCTATGCTTCCTTACATCATAATTAGGGGGTTGCTTGCAGCTGTGTTTGGGAGGAGTAAATTTTTCAAAAGAAAAAAACCCACCTAGGTCAGCTGGGAATTCCAAGATTTGGGGAGGAACAAGGGAGTACAAATTACATGTTGATCAATAGCATTGTTAAAAAACACTAAAAGCAAAACTAAAAAAGCCCAGATTGCCACCATAATTACAGATGAAATCAGAACTGTGATAAAGTTGTTAAGATACTCTGTCAAACATATATATATTATAATATAAAATTCAAATATATATAATATATTATATTTGTTACATTAGAGGCCATTACAAAGCAAAACACAAACCAGGACATAGGCAAAAGAGCACAGCCAAATTCAGACTCAGCAGGCAGAGCTGAGGACAGAAAAAAAAAAAAGAAAAGGCCTGATCCAGGCTAGGGACTGGAAGCAAGGAACAGTTTCCTTGCCTGGTAAATGCAGCTTGCTCAGGGGACAGGAGAATCCTTACCAAGAGGCTAAGAACAACTAAACAATATATACTTGTGTCATTATTGTCATAACAAAAAAAAAAAAAATCCTCACACTACAACAGAAATGACTAACAAGAAAAGATGCAATTTTTTTCTTGATGTCGATGTTGAAAAGGAAAAAGCCCCATTGTTTTTTCTTAGCACCATTAAAGCAATGGCATTTCCTGGCTTGTGATGTTTGTGGTGGTATTTCCTTGTGGCAGGAGGCTACAAGTTAAGAACAGGAGGTACTGTTAACATTGTATGGAACACCGGAGGAAAAAATGCATGATGCACGTTTGTGCTCATTAAATGAATTCTTCAAAGGAAACAAGATAAAAAATAAAGATTGCCAGGCTTGCATGAGTAACAATATTGAGTGTTCTGGATGGTTTTTTTGGGAGCTGGTTCAAACTCTGACACAAGCAATTCACTCTCATGCAGGTGGCTTGCTGTTTCTAGAATGCAATGATCATCTCCCTGTTCTGCTTCAGATGAAAACAATGATTCATTTCTGTATTACATTTCTACAAAATCTGTCACCCTCCAACACCACTCATAGCTATCCTTAAGCATGGAAATACTTGACAGGTCTGAGGCGTGCCAGAGTGAAAAATAAAGCACCTGTGGTAATGTAAACATCATGTTAGGGCTAAAAAGATAGAATAGGAGCAGCCCTTTTCAGCTCCGTGTGTTTGAGCAGACACAGCGGTGGGACATGTATCTAACTGCTTTGCTGTGTTCTTTCATTTACATTACAAAGGGATGTTTTTGGCAGAAAGTCAGTGTAAGCAGCATTCATTATTCCTTTAAGGGGCTGGATAATTCAGTATGTTAATACGCTGCAGGCTGTCAATGCTGTCAACCATCCACCAGGAGATAAATTGAACTTTGTTCCAGCATCAGTATTTCTGTATGCAATCCTGCGATTAAATGGGATTGGAGATCTGACCATGGGGTGAGAACTAGTGATGGTTGATATGTTTGTGAGACATTTTGGGTGAGGCAAAACCCACCAGGAACTGAATAAAACATGTGAAAGTAGTCATCATTAGGTCACAGGGTATGAAAATCACAGAAAATGAGAAAAGTGATTCAATCTGACAAAAGAACCCAAAACAACACAACAAAAACCACCACCACCAACAAAATGAACCAAACACAAACCAACCCTCAAGTACATCTTTGAAGTCTGGTTCAAATATGGAAAGGAGAAGTGGGTTTCTCATGCAGCTTTGGGTATGTCTAAATGGTTGCTCAGAGTACCCTCGCAGTCAGGGTCGAGAAAGTGAAACTTTCAGGTAACAAACCATTTAATCCTTAAATAGCCATTTAAACTACACCTGATGAAGTACCTCTTTCTTTTGTGTACTTTTTAAAGGGAGCACAACTGATTTGCCTGGATACAGACAGAAACACTGAAGATATCTAAAGACACCCAAAAAATGGTTCATCTTCAGCACCTAGAAACATTTTAATTTATATGAGCTTATTCTGCTTGGCCATCTGATGAATGACTGACAAATTGGCTGCTTTAAAAGACACTTGAAAAGCTCCTTCCTGCCAGGCGGGAAGGTCCACACTGCAATGGTGTCACATGGAAGTCACAGAGTAACTCTCAGCATTCAGCTTTTCTGCAATGAAGTAGCTGCTGAGTCTCCACAGACTTGCTCTATGGGGAGTGAAGAAAGGGGAAGAATACTACAGCAAGAAATTCAGAACTGTAATCTGACATCAGTGCTTTGAGGCTGCATCTATATTAGTATTTTAGCCTGGATCAGAAGAGAGCAGAGCTTTTAAATATAAGTTCCCAATTCTTCCACCTTCTGGGCTTTGATTCATGTTACTCATTCACAGTCTCAGAGAACATAAACTTTATTTGGTTTAGATCAAATAAACTGGAAGATGGAGTCCAGGAGTCTACCCAATACACTCCAAATACAATGGACATTCAGTCCATGGAACCAGATTAGGACTATTCTGAAGAAAAAAAAATCACTAAGATTAGTGGTGTGGGTGTCAGATTCTCAGCACTGACTGTTTTGTTCTTCAGGTCTGCCACTGGCTTGCACTGCTTGCTAATGTATCCCAAAGTGAAGAGGATCCTGGAAGATTCCATTGCTCCATTAACCACTGGAGGAATTTAGAAAGATGAGATAGCTGAACTAGCGTACTCAAAAGCGAATGAAACAAATCACCACCAAATGGACAGTGGACTAGTTTTCCAAAATGCAGTATTTTAACAAAGGAAACATCCATTAAACAAAGGCAGAAACAGGTCTGGCACAAGGCGTAAGGTAGTGAATTAACTACTGTTGATCACCTCTATCTATCAGATATGGTCAGTAAATTCAAAATACAAATTGGGCATTTGTTTACAGCAGTAGCTTCAGGACTTCATCCAAGCATAAACTGTAGTAAACTAACCATGATGTTATTACCTACCAGTTAACTTTTAATGGCTGCAAAAGAACAGGGCAAACTGCAAAACAAAGCACCAAGACCATTTCCAGCACTACTGACCTAGCTGCCTTATCCACAGACTGCAGGTTGTACCTGCTCCAAATGCAGCCTTATCTATAAGCTACAGTCTCTTCAGGGTTATACCTACTGTGGCGTAGACTTAGCCATGGCCACAGTCC
Organism: Machaerirhynchus nigripectus; assembly: GCA_013397975.1. Classification (NCBI taxonomy): domain Eukaryota; kingdom Metazoa; phylum Chordata; class Aves; order Passeriformes; family Dicruridae; genus Machaerirhynchus; species Machaerirhynchus nigripectus. The sequence continues at coordinate 1,443,616 of VZRQ01002298.1, forward strand.
TTCAGAAGAAACCTTCTGCAGCATAGCCTTACCCATGGCTGCAGTCCCTCCAGGGGTGTAGCTGCTGTCTTGTGGGCTTATCCACAGTCACACGCTTTGAGGTGTTCCAGCACGACCTCTTGCACTGCTACTGATGCCTCAAGGTGTACCTGCTGTGGCCACCCAGGGATCAGCTGCCTCAGGGCAGACCTCTGTGTCACATTCCCTACCACCTGGCTGCCCCTACAAGAAAACAAAATCAGGTGCACACACCACATCTGGTTGAGTAGGGATGTTCGAGAAACTGAGTGGTCTTTGCAATAGGGCTGGAAACATCTACCATATAGAAGGGAGAGGTGCTTCACTCTCCCCAAAAAGCAGCTGAGGAGAGCAAGAACAGCTGCTGGTTCGTAACATGGTTCTCTAGAGGCTGCAAGGCAGTGATGCAAGGGCAAATACCAGGCTTGGCTTCAGGACAGTGCTTTTGTCGTAGGTTTCCTAGGCAAGGCAAAACAAAGTGACAACCAACACATAAAGCAGCAAAAGCAGAAAGCAGCCATTGACACGCCCTGGCATTCAATGTACAGCAAAAAAGGGAGAAAGTAATGGAGCAGGTAAGGGAGAAAATGTGCCATCATCAGAGCTAGGAAGAGCAAGTACTAGCCTGCCAAGGCTAAATATCTGTAACAGCTGTAAGCTCAGTCTAGCACACTCTGATCAAATCTGTCATCTTAAACCTCTCAAGCTCCACATCAGGTGCCAAAATGGACTGTGGTAGGCTGACCCTGGCCAGCAGCCAAGCACCCACATAGCTGCTTGCTCACTCCACCACTCCAGAAGGGCAGAGGGAGAAAACAGGAAGAACAAAACTGAGAGAACTCGTGGGCTGAGATAAGGATTGTTTTAAAAGAAAAAAATGAAAAAAACCCAAATCAACCAAACGAAGTTAGTCTGTCATGACCTGCCATAGTCAGACTGATGCCCAGCCAGTCTCTGAACACTGGCCACCTAGGAAGCCCCCCCCTGTCCTTTTCTCTTCCTTCCCCCTTCCTCTAGTTTGTATTACTAAGCAAGATGCTATATGGTGTGGAACCTTGGTATGGTCCTTTTAACCTATGGTATGGTCCCTTTGGCCAGTTTGTGTCAGCTGTCCTGGCTGTGTCCCCCACCTCCTCACTGGTGGACAGAGGAGTGGGAAAAAGAAAACCTTAAGGAGGCTGGGCAAGCACTTACTAATCGATGACCCACTGAAGTGTCACCAACACTGCCTTAGCCACAATCTGAAACATAACACCATGTGAAGTGCCAAGAATTAAGTTAACTCCATCCCAGCCAGAGCACTACACTTTGGAGCTACAGCTCCCAAGTGATCATTACAAGAATTGCTTTGCATGCCATCTATGAGTGCCTTCATTGCTTCACCAGCTTTAAGGTCTTTCTCATGCAATCTATTTGCATACTTTTGGGGAAGTTAGAAAACCCTTTATCCTTCCTGTTAACAAATAAACACTTTTATTCTCAGGAAGGAAAAAATTCATATTTAGCATAACTACTTATTTTAGAATCTTTGTTCAGGCACTGAAGCAGGCTGGCCAAGGGAGTATCTGAGTCACCATTCCGGGAGGTGTTTAAAAGATGTGCAGATGTGGCACCGAGGGACACAGTTTAGTGGTGGACTTGGCAGTGCTGGGTTAATGGTTGGATTCAATAATCTTACAGGCCTTTTCCAACTGAAATGATTCTAATAGTTCTGATTTGTAAAAATTTATTTGACATGTTTCCATAGGTACACTGGTGTGGGTTTTTTTTAAAGCTAAGTAAACTCTTTCAATCCTTCATAGTTTAATCCGAGCATGTGTTGAAATTGAGTTTTTCTGAGTAGGCTACTCAAAGTTAAATTCTAGCAAAGCTGCTACTAAAGGATCAAAGTATCTTTTACTTAAAAAACACCCAAAAAACCCCCAAAACCCAACAAAATACACAAATCCAACAAAAAACCCCAAAACAAAACACGCAACACACCCACCACCC
>VZRQ01002298.1:1445665-1500706 GCA_013397975.1 Machaerirhynchus nigripectus
CCCCCCAACAATAAAACAACCTTTCTGAAGTGTATTGGAACAAGGCTATCTCATTAGTGGTTTGCTCTGTAAAGCAGGTGTATCAAGGAAAAAATTGTAGAATGCCAGCTTCATAAAATTGAAACTTCGTTGCACTGATTTTCTGACATAGCATAACAACGCCAGAAAGGCTAAACATAAAATTCTACATGGAACCACAAAAATTTAATTTTTGTATACTCTGTACAGGACTAAAGGGACACAATTCAGTGTATCTCTTAGTAACTAAGTTTCTTTAAAACCTAAAACTTAAAATCAATCTTTGTGATTTTTGTTCCAAAGTATTCCTACTTTCCTCAAATATAATCAGACATTAATACTCTTGTGTTTTTTCTGCCTGGTAATAGAGACAGTTCTGGTCCTCCACGAGTATTTTGGCTTATAATACAGCTCCACACTGTATGTAATGCTGCTTCTTCATTCTCTAACTCTTCCTATTCTTTTGCAAAGAAAGTATACATTAAAATAACCAAGATATTTTTTACTGAAAGCATTTATTTTATCCAAGGGTGGCCAGATAAAAAAATTAAATGTTACAACAATTTAGAAAAATCATACAGGTTCAGCTGTGAACAAAATCCTTATGTCTACTTTTCATAAAAGCAGCATCACTCCCATTCTCCTTGTAAATGAACCAGTCATTGCTTGCATTAAACTAACACCCAGAGGTTCCAATCAAGGACTTATTGTTCCACGTCCCTGTACAAAGCCATGGCAAGCTACTTCCCTTACCTTGAGTGATACACTTGGGATCTCAGCTCATGTAGGCACTGCTGCAAGTCACATAGCATATGGCAGTACAACGGCACTGTTCACCTGAAAAACTAGCTCAAAACTAAGACAAAATGCAACCAAGTGATGTGAAAATTGATAAGGAGCATGGCAGGGTGGATGAGATGGGTAATGCTGAGAAAGCGATGTGCCTTCACTTTGGTGGGCTGCAAGCAGATGGTGCCAGACTCAGGAATGGATCACTTGGTTTCCTAGCCCCAAGGTTTACCTTGGGTTCCCATCAGGCAAAAGTCTGTGAAATACCATCACCCATCCTGTGCAAGGCTATTCCCCCACAACACGTGAAGTGCACATCAGTACCAGAGTCCTGCCCTGAGGGCACAGAGTCTGGCAGCAGAGCTGACCCCTGCTTCTCCAGATGCAGGTGCATTTCCCTGCTGCCAAGGCAGCAGGTTTGCACCCAGGCTGGCACCAGCACAGGCTGCAGAAATGCCCACAGCACTGCTGCCTGAGGGGTAGCTCCCGCTGTACCTATTCCCTGCAAAGCTGAGTCACTGCGTACGAAGACAGTGTTCAGTTTGATGTGACACACCTGACGAGGCATTCAAAACAAGAATACCGCATTGACAAGCTCTTCGGGTAAATGGTAACCTAAAGAATTTAACTGAGAACATGCTGTGTAGGATCTCTGCCTACTCAGCCCAGCTAGTGAAAATCAGCTTTCTTCCACTCCCATATCGAGTTCTTTGTCCCCAGTGTGATGCTAACTCTGCATATATCTAGGCTGAGCATCCCTCCAACACTAAGCCATTTTTTCAGCTGCTACTCTTACATCAACACTTGAGGTTACCCAAATGAAGATTGTACGCCATGTTTGCAGGCTCTGATCAGACATCTTCAGTGTTAAGACAGCAGGGAGGAGGGCTGTGATTCAGCTGCCTGAGTTCAGGTATCTGGCGATATCTGAGATACCCAGAGGAATCCAGGTTATATCACAGTTAACGACAACCTAATAAACAACAGCTCAGGAAGCCTAAAAAGCACTTTCCCCACTGCAGGCATGTGATGGCTAGTTAGCTGAAGCTCTCTGTCTCACTGAAATAGGAGTACACATCTGTAGCAAGGCTGTAGACTCCTACACTAAGGCATCATTGTTGCCTAATTTTTACTTTTGTGGCAGTGCATTGGTTTGTAGGTGGGTCACGGCAATTACAGCAGTGAGTTATTCACACAAGAACAACACTGCAAATAGGTATCACTAAAAGAATAAAGAAAATCTAACCTTTCCTTACGTATTAGAAATGTTACAAAACAGTCTTCCTTTTTTTTCATGACAGCACAATGACAGTGTTTGTGTTGTATCTCCGTATTGAAATGTTCCGAAGTCATAAAGCCTCAAAAATTCAACTGAAGTTAGACAGTTGCTAAGCTAAGGTTGGCATTATCCTGACCCATGCTGACTGTATTCCCTGATGCATCTATACCCATCTGCTATTTTCCTTCTGTTGTGCCAAGATTATCCATCATTTGGGGCAGGGGAATACCTTTTATTTTGTGTCTGTTCAGGACTAAGGAATAGGTGCTACAAGAATACAAATCATCAGTACCACAGTGCCTGTGATGATTTATTCTCCCCCCTGGCTTGCCTTGTCTGCAGGACACCTGAGATCCTTGCGTACTTTTTACGAAGGGGCTCATGCTTTTTTAACACTTGCATCTCCAAAAGCTGGTGAAAACCGTTCAGAATAATCAATCTATTAGGATTTATGGCTAAACATCAACATACTCAGCAGAAGCAGAACAACTGCTTATTTTCTTTAGATCAGGGACAGGTGGTGTCAGCTGCTCCTGTCAACCAAAGCCATTTAAAGGGGTGACAGGTATGCAATTGAGCAAAACAGGGGCAGGTTTTGCTCATGGCTTGAGCAGGTATGCCAGGAAACAGGCTGAGGCAGAAGAAGAAACTGGACTTCCATTGCAGAAGCTTCCTGCTGATATTTGTAAAATAATTACATCAGTAATTCTGCAAGAAGGAATCTCTCACAAATCTGTTCTTGCTAAGGAAAGTGCAGTAGCTATGGTTACCCACAGCATACAGGGAGAAGAGACAAAGCTGAACCACTGCTCTGGGCACTGTACACCATTTTTAACATCAAAAGCCTAGTTTTAGCTTTCCAAATAGAACTATGAGAACAGCAACCCACGTTCCCCATTACAGTGTGTTTGCATATATAACTGTGTGGCTATATATATAGCTCTATAGTAGCATGACAGGCTGACAAAGAGAACAAAAAAGGAGTCAGCTTTTAGATCATCATACAACTATGAAGTTTGCAACGTACTCATACCCAACAATCTTGTGCACTTGGTTAGTCAGCCTAGGGCCAGCACCGCAGGACTTACACCAGCAAACTTCTGCCTGCTACAAGGAGGAAACGTCTTCAAGTTTCTTTATTTGACTCTGAGGATTGCTCAAGAACTTCAGGAAATTCCCTGTAGAGGAACTATGTCTACATTGTAGACTTAATGCAACCATTCTAGAAAAGTTTCAATTAACCTTATTAAGGGTAGTGTGCATAAATACTACTGTAGAGTAGCAGCAACGTGGAACTTGGCATATGCCATGGCCTGCCCTGAGAAACTGGGCAAATATTTCAGCAACTAGTCCACATTGAAATACACATAAAATGGCTTCATGTGGTCATCAAGCTCATAAATGGGTGTTTGAGAGAGGGTGGGGATAGTTTAGTGGGCTGTAGCCCTGCTCATATAGTAGATTTCCCAGGCATGGATTCAGACCTGGCTAGCTGCGTTCATATCTTCAAAAGAAATGTCTTAAAGCCTTACCTATCTACCTACTAGGAGTCTTCCCCTAAGTGTCCAGGAGCAGGGCCTGCTTCACCTCCTTTCCCCCTGCTGTCCCACAGGCAGTGCCTGGATGCTCGCTGCGGTGCAGTCCCAACATACCAACAGACAAAGCACCCTGCACACTTGAGTTTCTGGGCTGTTCCTGTGCCTGGCTGTGCCTTAGTGCACACCTGCAGTCCAATCATGGTTTCAGTGGCAGACCATGTAGGTATCACTCCATGGCTGCAGTTCAAATCAGCTCTTCAACCATGAGGAAGAAGTAGGCACCATCATCTCACTCGGCTCAGCCATCTCCTCATCACTAAACCCTTCTTGTATTACTAAGTTAGTTGTCTAGACTCCTTCTGTAGACTAGCTAAGAGTTTGATCTCTAAAGTTAGGTGAAATTAATCCCATCCCTTACTACATGCAGTTTCCTGAAGTTGGAACAGGCTGCTACCAGCTCATCTCTATGAGTCTCTTCTTCAGGGGTAGGCTGAACACAGTTTTAATACTTATTTTGAAGATATGAAGCTTAAATCACTTGCATTTGAAAATTTAGATAAAACAATAGATAAAACAAAAAAAATTCAGTTTTAGGGCAGGAGCTTTTCCCAGAAGACCTCAGTTTCTAGCTTCTTTCAACATGATCCCAGGCTGAACTTACTTGTAATACAAACAAAACTGTGGGAATGCCAATCACATTTCTTTCCACCTATGAAAAGGATAAGGCTTCCTATATCCACACAAGTACACAGATCTCCTGCACTCATACAGAAAGGAAACTTTTTCCATGCTATGAGTAGTTTTAAAGCAAACTGAAGATTTAAGAGAAGAATTCAGAGTAGAAAACAACACTACAGACACGGATAAGGAGTTTTATCTTAACCAACAGAGCCCATGAAAAATGAATCACAGAAACTCTCTCATCTTGAGAAATTTATGCATTTTATAATCCCCAAAGGAAACAATCGCATCAGATAAAAATCTTTAGACCAAAATTAAAAAGAATAAAGCTGACAGAACTGCCTGAAATACATATTTTAGCAGAGAGTTATTAGAAAGTCAGCATAAATCGCCTCTTAATAATACTCATCATGCATCTATTGTCAGTAAATCCAAGCAACCCTGGTTTTATATACCTCTGTAGACTTTACTTTATTGCTTACTTGCTTAGTAAATTTAAACTAGGTATATTGGCAATGTGTTTAGACTGTCACCTGAAAAAGGTAAACTTCCATCACTCATTATGAGCCTGCTTTAAAATATCCAGTGCTTGGAGCTAAAGGCATGACTTTGCAAAGCTCAAATTATTGGTCAAAACATTCAAAAGATACATCTTCAGAGTATTTTTAGTCATGTTGCAGGCATCTCAGTAACTCTGCCTCGGCACTTAGAAGTTTTAACCAGTGGTAGTCAAGATCTTAGTGTGGAAGCAGTGATAGACTTAATCCTCATCACTTCCACTGTAATTTCAACAGAGTATCTACAAATCTGAGTTTAACAAAACATCTATATACACTACCAGGTAATGACTTAGCAATATTGTATGAGAAAACTATAGTGAACAAATCAAATAGGCAGCAATGTATTAATGTATTAAGAGATAATTTCTGTCAAATTCAAGTTGTTAGATCTTTGGTAACTGCTATGTAACTTCTTCAGGAGAGAATATCCATTGAAAAACTCACTGCAGGATACCATTTAATAGAGTTATAGAATATCCTGAGTTGGAAGAGACCCACAAGGATCACGAAAGCCCAGCTCCTGGCCCTGCACAGATCCATCCCCAAGAGCCACAGCATGTGCCTGAGACCATTGTCCAAATGCTTCCTGTACTCTCTCATTCTGGTGCTGGGAGCCGCTGCTCCTGGGGAGCCTGTTCAGTGCCCAGTCATCCTTTGGCTGAAGAACCTTTTTCTAAAATCCAGCCTAAACCTCCCCTGACACAGCTTCAGGCCATTCCCTTGGTCCCATCACTGGTCACCACAGAGAAGGGATCAGTGCCTACCCTTCCTCTTCCCCTCACAAGGAAGCTGTAACTGCAGTGAGGTCTCCCCTCAGTCTCCTCCAGGCTGAACAGACCAAGTAACCTCAGTCACTCCTCACACGGCTTCCCCTCAGGGGCCTTCACCATCTTTGTGGCCCTCCTTTGGACACTTTCTAATAGTTTACTGTCTTTCTTACATTGTGGTGCCCAAAACTGCCCCCAGCACTCAAGCTGAGGCTGCCCCAGTGCAGAGCAGAGCAGGACAATCCCCTCCCTTGCCCGGCTGGCGATGCTGTGCCTGATGCCCCCCAGGACACAGTTGGCCCTCCTGGCCACCAGGGCACTGCTGGCTCATGTTCAGCTTGCCATCAACCAGGGCTCCCAGGTCTCTTTGCGTGCTCTCCAGCAGTTTGCTCCCCAGCACAAATGCACATCCAAGTTGCCTGATCCCAAGAGCAGATGTTAGAACTTCACACGGTTGTTGACTCCCCATTTCTCTAATTCATCAAGGTCTCCCTGCAGGGCCTCCCTGCCTCCAAGCCACCAGTTCCTCCCAATTCTGTATTGTCAGCTAACTTACGTGGTATTCCTTCAAACCCTGCATCCATTTGGTATACAAACTGCATGTAAGAGGCTTTGCAAATATATTTAGTATATTAAACTTTTCAGTTACTATCAATTCAAACAAATGCTTTACAAGTTAAGAATCTCTGAATCCTATAATCCCCTGGATCTTCCAGTTCCCTCAGGAATAGATGGATAAGCCTGGACTTCTTCCCAGCCGCATTCTTGCTTAAGAATGAACAGCATTAACATTACCAAAGCAGGAGGTGAGGAAACATGCAATACCTCCTATCAGGCATTATGAAATCCAATGTCAAATGTCACAAAATTTTCCAAGCTATTTCACAGTGTTTTAACAAGCAAAAGAAAAATTAATCCAGTGTTTAAAAATTAAACACTCAAGTAGTCATTGTAATTAGCATTAGAATAGGATGGAGAATTCATGTAAAGTCTGACAATAGGCTTTTATATGCCAGTAACACACAGTAAATTACTTTTAAAAGACAGTTATTATTTCAAATGCTCAAAAATTTCTGACAAGGGACTAATTAATAACATTATATTGCTGGTCTTAGTAAAATGGACACTATTGTCTTCTAAAGCCTAATTTTGAAGTTATTGTGACATTTCACATGCATTATGTTGTCTGATTTAAACTATATTTAACACTGCTTTGTTATTTAAAAATACAATTTAAAAGTAAGATAACAATAACTAAATTTATTTGGCCTAAAGGGAAAATAATTAAAGGAAAGAGCTAAATAACTATATATTCACAGGGAAAAAAAATGATTGAAAGGAAGAGAAATATTTTCACTGGGATTAGTTGCATTAGTGTCAAGGGCTGCAGCTGAAACCAAAAGAAAAGAATTTAAGGTCTGTACTAGGAAAAAGTGTTTTTGAAGACACTAAGGATGGCTGGACAGAGAGGAAACTGACTGCTTTTCAGGTAATTCAGCTTGATCCCCTTCCTTTCCTCTCTCCTAGGAGGTTAGAGGGGTTTCTCAAAGATAAACGGTGCCCCTTATCTTTTCATGAGTCACTAAAGTTATTTGAATTGTTGAAACATTACAGGATAAAAAATTCTCAAGAGCTTCTCTCTAGTTTTACTAGTGTCCACTTCATGGACACCATGAACCAATGGAGAGAGGACATCTTAGCTTCCAGATAACTTGCAGGAAGGTGTGCAGTCAGATGAGGAACATAATGAAAACACTGTGTGGTACCTACAAATGTTCTTGGCCAGGGCCAGCTCTGAACCCACATGACAGAAGGCAGGTAGTATGCTGCACATCAGAGGCATAAAGGTACTACTGTAGAGGAGAGTTTGAGAAAATAAATCACTGGTCATGACGATCAACTCAGTCCCTAAGTGGTGGAGAGATATTCAAGATGGCACAATATGAGAACTATTCTTTAGTTTATATAGAAACATCCACAGTTAGTCTTCAGGGTATTTGTTTTCATTTTCTGAGATGAACAAGGTTGTGCTTGCATATATGGCTACAAATTAATAATTGGGTCATTCTCTCATAAACACAACACAGTAAAATCTCTTGTATTCATTTATTTGATTTGACTGAATACCGTATTACTAGAAGGTCTATGGAGAAAACAGAAAATACTGCATTTGTAATGATTTGATTTTTTCTCTCTTTTCTGAGAGTCTCAGAGTGATTTTAGGAGAAAAGGAAAAGAGAAAGGAAAAGAGGGAAAGGGAAAGAGAAAGAGGGAAAGGGAAAGGGAAAGAAGAAAGGGAAAGGGAAAGAAGAAAGGGAAAGGGAAAGAAGAAAGGGAAAGGGAAAGAAGAAAGGGAAAGGGAAAGGGAAAGGGAAAGGGAAAGGGAAAGGAAAAGGGAAAGGAAAAGGGAAAGGAAAAGGGAAAGGAAAAGGGAAAGGAAAAGGGAAAGGAAAAGGGAAAGGAAAAGGGAAAGGAAAAGGGAAAGGAAAAGGGAAAGGAAAAGGGAAAGGAAAAGGGAAAGGAAAAGGGAAAGGAAAAGGGAAAGGAAAAGGGAAAGGAAAAGGGAAAGGAAAAGGGAAAGGAAAAGGGAACTGCAACACCATGAAAACATTTCTTCTACCTTGCATCCTTTGGTATTGTTTCATTAAAATTTTTGTTAGCTCANCTTGTTTTTAAAGTTGTTACAGTGACATACACCCTGCCCCCTCCCAGCTGGAGATTATTACCTGGCACCAGTGGCCTGGTTGCAAACTTCCGAGCACATGTAATCCTTGCATTCCCTTCATTGCCTCACACAGGTATCCACATCTATCATAAATACTATCAACGGCTGCTTAAAAGAAATGGGTGCCTCATAAAATCTGCTCTGCTGGCTGAGGGGTTGGCAGCAGTTATCTCCAGCAGCAGACTGGTAACAACCAACAAGGAGGCAAGGCAGATCTCAGCATCACAGCGATCTCCTCACTGATTTGGATCACCAGAGTCCCCACGTCCAAAGAGGTTTGTATTATCAGAAATCAGTCTTGGAGACTCATGCAATTAATTAGTCAAGCTCCTGTATATGGATGGATATTTAAATCCACAACAAGTGTCTGGATTTTTATGCTTCTCTTCTCCTACTTCCTTAACTACTTTAAGCATGATGTTTTGCTTGGGTTTCTTTGATTTGTTTCTTATAGAACTTGCACTTACCATAAGCAGACATAAGGACCGTGCAGCAAGTTGTTGCCTATTCACAGGAGAGAAAAGCAGGGCTCATTCAATAAAAAGTGAAATGAAAACCCAATTCTGTTTCTCCCCCAGTTATTAAATAATTGTTCTGAACTGTGACTTTTGACAAAAGAGGAATAAAAACTTCTTAATGGAGACAACCAAAACACAGTTAAATGGTGGTTGAGATAGAGCAGTAAACATATATTAAAGTTGTCAATCAATTTTAATTCAAAATTTACCGTAGTTCTCCATTCTACTCTTTACACTAGCTGGATTGAACTGCACACCAAAATCACTGCGTGTTTTATGTATTCTCTGAAGACTTTGGAGGCCAAAAATCTAAACATCACTAAGCTTCCTTTATAATGAACGTGGTTTTGGGGAGCATGCTTGAACAAACCTTTTAGAATTACAAGCAATCCACTACTTTCCATGAATTCTGGATCAGGCCAAGACTACCTTGGCCATGATGTAACACCAAATGACTTGGTTCCCAACGCAACCTTACAGTAAGTACCCACAACAAGGATTTACATCTCAACCCATACAGGCCTCGTGGCACGTGACATGATTGCTCCCACAGGGAGATGCTACTTCCCAGTTGTGCTATCAAGAAATATTCCCTGCCTTTGGCATAATTGTTCAGTAATATGCATTTTGTATATGGAATAAAACAGAAATGCTGATGGGCCAGCTTTTATGGCTGCTGACACAAACTTTTTGAGCATAGCTGTATAAGATCTGCTGACACAAACCTTCTCCTTGAGAACAGCTGCAACTGCCTGCTGCTTTGGGGAGGGGATGGGGAGCTCTTTTCTCCCTTTTTCTGCCTCCTGTGGTGAACTCCAAAATGCTAGCTGTGCTGATAGGGATGAAGTATCTACCAATAGCTGGTTATTATATAGATAAAAAAACATAAAAGACAAAGTCAGTTCCCCTCCTGGCTTCATCCTCCATTTGTCTTTGAGATTATTTAATAATCCCATGATCAGCAGTATTTGAATAAGACAGACAGTTATCAAAAGTGCTCCAGTTAAAGCTGAACACAGCATTATGCCTATTCCTCTAAACTCATAAGCACTTGGGATAGGCAATATTCCCACAAAGAATCAGATGCAAAGCAAGTTACTTGAAGGTTAGTGAGCATATTCACAAAGGACAAGTGCAGCTTGAGAGAGGGTAAGGCAGCAGCATCTCGGGCTCTGCGTTTCAGGGCACAGCTAGTGTTTCAGTGTTTTAAAAGATACACAAGTAGCCTCCCAGTTCCCTGGTTCAGCACAAACAATTAAGAGCTTATGTCTCCCCTCACCAACAACAAAGTGCTTAAGGATATGCTTTAAAGTATTTTGCTGATTTAGGGCCTCAGTAGCTTGTTTGTGAGGATCTCAATGCTGACAACTCCCCCTTGAATGTAAAAGTGCATTTGGGTCTTGGAGGAGCTGATGTACATTGCAAAGTCTTTCCTAGCAGTTGCCACCACAGAAGCCTCATTTCTTAATTTAGATGTCCTACAGCAATTACTGCCAAGCTGTGTCCGGGTTGATACAGCAAGCATTTTGCAATTCCAGATTTTCTTGACTTGTGAATGCTCATTTTATTGGTCCTACAGTTGCCTTACAACAGCACAAGGCCAATCTGATTTCTAACCACCCTCTTACTTACACGTTTCAAGCTCACAGCTCAAGCAGAGCTGGTCACTCCCTCACTAAGTCCATACCCAGGCGTGAAGGCCTAAAGTGTGGCACTCACCAGAAAAGTTTGATCCTGAGTAAAAGCTTGGAGCTTCTTGTCAGAGAAATTAAAAAAAACAAAAACAAAATAAAAAAAAAACAAACAAAAAAAACCAAACAAACAAAAAAAAACAAACAAACAAACAAAAAAAAAAGATGAACCTCCCCCCCGCAAAAAAACCCCAACTAAACAAACAAAAAAACCACCACAATCATGTGTTACAATTTAAAAAAAAAATTAAAAATCAGTGCTTATGTTGTAAGACACGCTAAGACCAGGGCGCTAAGCCTGAGACAAGTGTGCTTTCCCAGTGACTGCTGCAGAAGTTGTGCGCCAGCAGACATGAGGCCCACACACAGAATTGCATTTCTGCATTCCTCCCCTCCACCCCCATTCAAATGATAAAGATGATTAGACTTTAAGTAGCATAGTCTCTGTCCAGTGAAACCCTCTGTGTTGCATCCAGAAATCAACACAATCACACTGCTCAACTCAGTTGGATGCAGACAGAAAGCCTAAGCAAATGGATGAAAGTACTGACTGCACTGACAGACAAGCCAACACACTGTGCCTTCCTCTAACATAAATTAACAATCCTGACCTTTTCTTATAAGAAACATAAAAAGTGAAGCCATCCACAGACCCCCAGCATTCTGTCTTTATTGCCCAATTATATATAGAAATTATGATAGGAAAAATTATCTTGAATTTGAGCAAGATGAAAATAGGAAACAAACTGTCATTGAAAGCTCCAAGCTTAAGAGTTGTCCACCACTTTTCCTCAAACAAAACATTTCTCTTGCCTGCACGAAAGGAATGATTTGGAGCCTCATCCCATTCTTAGAAAGCCATCTCAGATGGTATAATGCTATCATCTTGTCCTTTGTTGTCTTTCCTCAAAGAATTCTTCCAGAATGTAGTGGGACAGAGAAGGTAATACTTGTGGGGTGACAAAAATTAATTGAAAAAAGCTAGCAAGATGTATGGTGTGACCATTGCTAGCCTCTGTTGGCTGTGCAGCTTGCAGCTGGAGCTTCATCTGAAAACACAATCAAGTTTTGTGCTTTCACCAGGCTGGAAGGTCTTGCCTCTCCCTACCTTCAGAAAAAGGGAGACGCCTGGCAAAAAAGAAGTTCCTGAAATCTACAGACCAAATAGCAACAACACTGAGTTACACAGATGCTGGCACATTAAGGAGAATTTTACAAAAGCAAGTCTTGTCCTTTCTGCAGGCTGTTGTAAGCATCTCTGCCCCAAAACTCTCCAAAAATAGGCCAAATCTGCTATAATTCACAGACTAGCTAGCTGAAAAAAAAAAAAATCAGACTGCCTTAACTGTCTATTGCCTAAATCCTAAACAAGCAAGGAGACAAAGCAGAGTACAGCATTCACCTTGAAGCAAATCACTTTTCTTGTCCTGAAACAGAAAACAGGAGTTATTAAGCTAGGCCATGTCCCTGCTCATTAAAACTCGACCTTTATTACTAAATCATTACTTCGAATTATTGCCAGTTTCTCCTCATGTGTCTGAACAAGAGGATGAGTCCCTTGGCAGATGAAGGTTGTGTGGTAGCTGGGCAATGGCAGAGGAGGCTGGCTGGCTGCACCTGATTGTACCTTGAGACAACAGGTCCCATAGATAACTGAGGAAACAATTTTATTTCTTTTCATTCCATGGAAGAAGCTGCTTTTCAGCTGGATGGAGAACAGTGCTGAGGGAGAACAGCAAATACTACCACACCAGCAGCAGCACTGAAGACTGGTTTATTACTATTTTTTAACATTCCAGAGGCAGCAGGGGCAGCCCCTGCCTCTGTCAGTCCTGCAGCCTCCAGTGACAAAAAAAAATCCCCAGACATAGATCCATGTTATTAAACTTATTTTCTGCTCTGTTCTCACAGCCCTGCCTCTGGGCCCTTCGCATCAGCCACCCTGGGGACCAGCGGGCACATGGACAGATCCTGTCCTACACCACAGCACTGGATGAACCTTACAAATGCTGCAGAGCTACCTCCAAAATACTACACCAGAGGAGGACGTAGTTTAAGGGCACAATATCAGAAGTGTATAGCCCCATCTGCTTAATGTTGATCTCCACAGGTCTGTCAGCATCAGCAAGAATCAAGTTACACCTTCTGGCCGTCTGAAAAATGCCTTTCCACTTTGTGCATGACCAGCCCTTGATTGACTCTTTCCTCAGCCTTCCTTTCTCACATAAAAATTGTATCACAAATGCAACTGACTGGATGTTTCTATATTTAAGGAAATGAGAAGTTAGGATGACTTAATCTGAAAAATATACTCTCAAGCAGGCTAAATGTCAAGGACTTCATAGTGAACGAGAACTGTTTGATTCCAAGACTTGCTTGCATTTTTGAATCAAGTAAGAGACATGCATTTCAATCTCCCACATCCCATTTGAGTCCCAGTGCCTGTGCTGCAGGTCTGCCCTCTCTGTTCACACACAAACCACAGTCTGGATCCAAGCACATTTCTCAAAAATTCTTTCAAGTAGAAAATATTTCCACAAAAAGACTTTGTTTTTAACGAACTGTCACGAACTTGTCTCTGCCAAAAGTCTGTTAGCATTAAAGCAGAGTGCATTTCAAATACAATGGATGATACAAATATGAAACTATTTTTCAAAGCCCTGGTTCTCCTCACAGAAACATCGTGGAGAGCTGCTCAGAATAAGCCCATGAACAGGCAAGTCCCCAGAGCCAGTCAACAAAAAAGCCAACGTTCCTGCTTGAAAAAGTGAAGCTTTCTCCCCTGCTCTTTCTAATTGTCTTTAGAAGAGCAGACATTAAAAATACACCTTAGATTGCTAAGCCATGTGAACTATCCCTACTGGTGACAGCCATACGCATTTTTCCATCTTTCTGGTTAATCTGAAGAGAAATGAAACGGGACAGTCTTTCCAAGTTTGTTTAAAGTGTAGCAGGGGTATAAGGAGGGGAAGACTTTGAGGAAGCAGAGCCCAGTCTCCTGCTGCTGCCTTGCTGGATCTCGCTCTGTACAAGCCTCAGAGCACACAGTCCGTGACTCACTCTCTTACATACTGCAGAGCTAATTGCTGGTTTAGTACCCATCCACAAAAACCTGCAAAGGCCTCACCAAAAATCTCTGCGCAGCACAGGAATCTTCACTCAAATGGACAGAAGCAAAATCCTTACTCTTCCTGTTTCCCTAGGCACAAATACAGACTAGAGAGAGAGAGCAAGGGAAGTGAAGGGAGTAAAACCAGCCTAATGCTGCTTTAAATGATTCCAGCAACATCAAACACATCAAAAGAACAGCATGAGCTACTAAAAAAGGAAAAAACATACAACACAAAGCAACCAAACACCCAAACACAAAACCAAAACATAAAAAAACCTACCCAACAATCCACAACCCAAAATTACTCCCCATAGAAATCAAGAAATTATTGTGAACTTTTGTGCACCTAAAATCCACATGTATTTTTCAGATTGCTCAAACTGGGAGATGATGATAGCATCAACTACCTTTCCTATAATTTCAGATTAAAGTGTAAAATAGAAATGGCATTTTTGTTAAAATACTCAAAATAAGTCTTGTTTTTAAGTTGCAGACTGCAATCGAAGTGGGATTATATTCCTTTAAAGGTGATTACCTTGCTTATTGTAAACAGTGCATTTGGCATACTACATTTGAGCTTGCAGAAATACTCAAATCAAACCAAATCCATGTATACATATTTTCAAGTACTAAGCAACACTTTTCATTTCCCACCGCTGCATTTTCACAAATTTGTTCTATTGTACACATAAAAACCTTAACCTGCCCCTGAAAGGCTTTAAATCAACTCAGTTCAAGTCTCTGAGCCAGACCTCTTTCTTTTTCTGCCAAGAACCTGGAGTTTCTTTTCCGGCTGCAAATAATTATTCTGTTCCTGTAGACAAGGATGTAAATCCATGTTGTTCTCCATTTAGATTTATCTTTAGAAATTCTATGGGGACCTTAGGGGAAAACTTTTCATTCAGTTTGTCTCTGGAGCCTCCTGAACTGACAGTTCAGACATAAATTTTGTCTTTAATACTCCTAGTTTTTGATCTTTTTTCCTCCCCCACTTGGAAAAGCCCAGCAGTTCACACAAAAATCTTACCAGGTATTTTCAATCCAACTACTTTTGTTCTCTGAGTTTCAGTCCTGCTCCTCTCCTATCCTAACTAAGCCATGTGATGTGGCAAGCTCACATAGCTCTAAACAAATCCCCAAACTAAAGGACAGCAAAGTCTCACTGAAAAGCATTTGGGCTAACACACTCCCCCACCTCTGCAGGAGAGGAAAACCTTTAAGGACAGGTGAAAAGACACTGTTGGAATAAGATTTGCCACTGGAAGTATCAGAAAATAGATCTGTCTTAGCAGTAGAGCTCATCTCTCATTTTACAGTCACCAAGCTCCCCTCAGTCTGGTTACCAGCTACGACTTTTTAGAGCATGCAAACTTCAGCAAGGCTGATCACAAAAGGCAGCTGATACTTCTCACTTTCAACAGGAAAGTAGGTAATAAATACCCTCTGGAGAGCCCTTTCCTGGGATCAAAAGGGCCAGGGTCTCCCAGAAGTCAACATGACAAGACTTCTAGCCAGGGACACAAGTAGCTGTGGGACTTTTCATGAATGTCAGGACTTCAGTGAAGAACAGACAAGTTTGGTCACTCCTGCTTTTGCAAATCTATACACTGTGACACACACCTGCTCCAAATGGCAACGGAAACTGGGTTTGTCACTTCTAATTTAAAAGATTTATGCTACACACAATTACCCCAAGGCCGTAAAACATGATCTATTTCAATTTAGATTTGATCTGCTCTTTCATGCAGGCACAAAGCATATTGTAGCTTTTCATCAATTAGAGTCCTAGGATCATTGAATTATTTAGGTTAGAAAAGGCCTTTAATACCATCAAGTCCAACCATAAACCTAACACTGCCAAGACCACTACTAAAAGACATCTCCAAGTGCCACATCTACACATCTTTTAAGTATTTCACATTAAAATGCACAGTCAAGCAGCAAGATCTTAATTAGTAGCTCCATTTCTATCTATGCTGTGAGTATGGTGACACACAAGAAAAAAATTTATCACTGTGCATACTTCATCTCTACTTTGTGAACTAAGCATAAAATCTATCCTTCAGCAACACTGCAAGTTAGGCAAGCTGCACAAAGTTCAACTATTTACAAAGCTCATAGCTATATAGAGCCATCTATTTCTAGCCAAGCAATAGAACATGAATTTTATAGATCCTGAAATTATTTCATTTGTCAACATCAACCTATTCTTTGCCCATCAGAGCTGAGTTATTTTAGCAGCACTTTTTCAAAACACCTGAGCCAGCAGATGCTCTCGGCTATACAGAAACAACTGGAGAAATGCAGCCTTCAAATGACGGAAAGCCCAGAAATCCTTGGCTGGTGACAATACTCAGTGTACTTCTCGTAAACTGAATAATGCAACAAGGTCAGCTGGATGTTCCCATAGCTAAAAATATACCCAGGGTCTCAAAGTGGGGTGAGGATGGCTTGGAGCCAATTTCCACAGTGCCATAACTGGACAGATCTCAATACCTCAGCTATCCAGGTACACCTGTACAAAGTGTGGCTGCCCTACAAGCTCACACTTAAAACCACTAGAAGTTCTGTATGCCCTCTTGTTATCCATGGGAGGACAGCATCACGAGAGAAACACAAACAGGAGCTCTCAGCATCCTTTACAATAACCCTTCATTAGGTCTGTAACATCCTCTCTGCTCCCCCAGCAACACAAGCGGGCAGTGCAATCCAAATCACAGGGAAAGGCTGGAACACAATGAGACAAACCAGCCTGAGATGGCATGATTTTAGAAAGCATGCTTTATTGCAATGAGACTGATCAACACCATGGGGTTCTGCCTTTGCAGAGTAACTGTCATCTTTTTCACAATGGAGAAAGCAGAGAGTCTGTCCAAAACCAGGATTAGAGCCCAGCTCTCTGCAGCAGTATTTTAACAGTTTAATCACAGTACCAGGGCAGCAAACAAAAATCCCCTGTTAACTTAAGCAGGAACAAAACTGCATCTTCTTGTAAAGCAGAGTCAGCATTGCAAACATAAGGCTTGTATAACAGAGCCTCACTCTTCTCTCCTTTTTGAAGAGTTAAATAAGGTATAATTTAGCTATCATATTACATTTATTTAAAATAAGCTAGTCCTCAGCTTTGTAGTTAGAGATTGCACTGCTCAGTTGAAGTTTGCTTATTCTATAAAGCGTTTGCTAGAAAAGCATATTTCCATCTAATTCATGCTAACATCCTTAAAACCAAAGGTCAAAACCAAGGAAACAAAAGCTTAAGTGTACCTAAGTAGGTCTTGGATGGAGCCCAGAGCTGAGAAGAATCAAAATCTTCACAAGAGTAACAGAAACTTCAGCTTTGCATTCTATTTAATTAAACATGGTTTCTATGATAATCAGTTTGCATAAAAAGATTTTTTAAAAACAGAACCTAATTTTGAATAAAACCTGAATCAAAGTGTTTGATCAGATTTTAAGTTAATGTATTTTTAAGCTGTAAAAACATTTGTTTGCATATGAATGAATATTTGTACTGCAGATGTTCCACGCCTGTTTGCATTTTGCAGAAGGACAGTTGTTTTTACGTGTTTTTATCTCAATCATAGCACAGAGAAAACTCAGCTCTAGAACTCCATCTCTCATTTCAGGGCAATTATGACTGAAGTCCACATAATGTGGTTTTCTTCTCCTTCATTCAAAGCAAACTCTTTTTTCTTTTTCAATTTCGGTATAAGTCTTCAAAGTAGAATAGCTTGTAATAGACTTTTAAATTCTCCTGTATTGAATTAGAATCAGTGACAGTGAGATTAACTTCATAAACCAGAACTTACTTGACTTTTGTATAAGCATTAAGGGAAATTGCTGCTTTCTTTCACTGCATCATCAGGGAAGTGTTTACACTTAAATCACCATTATATTACTTTCACCCTTTGGATGACAAGTCAATGACCTCTTGTCCCCTTTCACCTCTCATTTCCCTCACCAGCAGCTCTTTGAAACTTTTAATACAGTATTTTTCTAATATTTCACTTCTAAACCTCAAACTCAGGTTGCAGTCTCGGTACAGAGATTTCAACAGCTCTGCCTGAATACTCCCACATACTCTTTCCTTCTTCCCACAGTCGCTCCCTGTATTACCAAATGTAATGGATGTTTGACAATTACCTTGAGGGACTACATAATCAAAAGTGTAGCTTAAAAAACTCAAACAAACCAAAACCAAGCGAAGTTTAGAAATAAGGAAACATGATAACAAGAACAGTCCTCTTCCTCATAACAAAAAAATAATAGAAACACAATCAATGTAGCATGTTGAGCTTAACACACAAGAATAATATTGTCCAGGGTGGTGCCAAGAATCACTTAGAACAAGTCATTTTTGCATCTTGGCAGAACCACCCTTCAAGAAAAAAGGCCATGCCTACAATCAGCAATTTCCCAGAGATGATTTGAAGTGGTAGCTATCCAGATTACATCTCCATGGACTCAATCCAAAACTCATTACTGGCAACAGGCTTTTGAAACAGCCCTGTTACATTTTTTTCCACAATGGAAAAACTCTGTTTAATTGACAGGTTGGAAAGAATCTTCACCTCTTTGAAGTCTGAGATTAACAAGAGAAAAGGACATAATGTTTGCCTTTGGCTTGGCCAGCAATACCTGGGGGGAAAAAACCTCTGTCATCTAGAAATGATGCCATTTATACAGTGCTCAGTGTGGTGCAAGTACATCAGAGGATACCTTTACAATTAAAGGTCTGGAGATAGCAAAATTACCAGTTTTTCCCTTTTAGCAACAGAATTTAGTTAGACTTTACCAACAAATCTTTTAAAGAGACGCATAAATGGTGTCCAAAAATAGAAACATTTTAATTAAAACAATTTTATCTGAATTTATTTTAGCAGCATGCTTGCAATTGTGTTCAGACAGCACCAACACAATAATTTAACACCAAATAAAATATTCAAAATCCTGTAATTTCACTATTTTATTGTTTTGGGACTACATAATCTATTTAAAAAAAGCTCTTATTTTTCTTCTTCAGGGAAGAAGGAACTAGGACTTCCAGTAGCATTTCAGGCCACAGGACAGTGGTGGAGTAAGCAGCTGATCCACATTAAAGCTGTTTTGCTTATTTAGTTTTCAGTGGGGTCAAGCCCCTGAATTAGTTTGCAGTTCAAACAAACCATGTCAGTACAAAGCCAGGAAAGTGTGGGCCAGGAAGAATGTATGACAAAGTTGGGACTATTGGAGTACTGATGAAACTAAAGATGGAATTTCACTATTAAATGCACAGAAAAGTAATATTAAATATAGAGAAGTTTTTTCAATTGACACTAAATAATGACGCTAAACCCAAAGCATGTGTAAATAAAAATAATATACTAACCCACATCTCAGAAATTCAGTAAGTTATCTCCTTCAGGAGGTCGTCTTTCCCAGACAGCATAGTCTACAATCAGTATTGTCATGCAGTGGAGGAACTGTGCTCCACCATCCTCAAAAATCTCTCTCTGCCAAGGGAACCATGTGTATTAGGAAATGCTACCCCCTATCGTCTGACTAGTCTGAACAGCTCATGTCTCCTTAAAACGATCCTTTTGGGGGCTAACTCTGCTTTTCTTGGAAATTACTAGAGAAAACATGAGCCTTCTTTTTACTCATCAACTTAGTCCTTTGCTACAGCACTGTGACCCTGGCTTTCCCTCTTACTGCTTCTTCCAATAGGAAGGCAAGCCAGAGCCTGAGAAATAATTATTACTTCAAATAACTGACTTTTTTAAAGTTAAAGTTGAAGCAACAGGATATGAAGACATAAGAATGATATTGAAAAGAAACTAGACGGTGATCTTTGCATTCAACTATATTATGAAAAATTTCTTAAAGAGCACAAAAGGTGTGTCCCTTCCCCATAAACAAAGAAAAAGAGAAAAGAGGGGAACAATATTCTTTCTGCCAGAGTCCCTGCTTAAGAAAAGCTGCAAAACTCACTTCAAGGGTATTTAGACCATGCCAGCAGGATATCAGATTTAAAAGGAAAATTATTTTTTCAGCTTGATTCTACATTTAAACTACTTGGCTAACAGCATATAGAATGAAAGAAACATAAGGAGGAAGAGAAAGATTGCCAGGACAAAGCACAAAGTATAATACAGTCTGGGGAACAAGTGGTAGGGAACACCAAGTGCAAAACATAAGGTATAAGACCTTTGTATCCTTAATTACGTTATTTTAGAGTTGGAGTTAATGTTGATACCTCTGATTTTCTTTGAAAAGAAACTGAAATGTGAATTCCTCTAGAACCTTTTCGCCTTCTAACCTCTGTTTCTAGATCTTTTGGATAGAAATCGAGAATTTAGTAGATCTTAGAAAACAAGTACCAACCATTTATGGGTGATTTTGATTAAATCCAATACTGATGTGTCAACTTGAGGATGTCCAGACTGCAACTTTAAGTACCACCACCTCTAAACAAACAGCGTGGAAGGTCTTTTTTAATCACTGCTTAAAGATGAAAGTATTGCAATGTATTATTGCTACTATTTAAGTTTCCCTCAAGCCAGCAGTGCAGCTGAAGCACATCGTAAGGCCCTTCTGACCTTGGTCTGGACACAAGACATCGATGATGTGATATAATGACATTATTTGTTTACTGACACCGTAATGTAATGTACAAAATACAGGTTGTCAGAAATACAATCAACACAATATTCCATCCTTCCCTCCAGACGATTTCCAAGGCAGGGAGAGTAAACAGCCTTCTCCCAGCTTTCTTAGTTTCCACAGCTGAGAGTGTAGGATGTTTACAATACCTGTCACTCAGAGCTCCCAAGAACAGGCCAAATGTCAGCAGACCTAGTACTGACTTCATCACTGACTGCTGGAAACATTCAGATGTCAAGTAATGGGAGGAAAAATCCATACCCATGACCATATGAATCCAAATCAGTGTTAAGTCCTTTGTGAACAAGTTGGGCAGTCTAAGAAAGAAGTTCAAAGCAAGGCTGAGCTTCAGCATCTCCAGAGGACAGCCAGTGTTACTGCCACCATGGTACTGCAAGGCTTACTGCCAGTTCACTCCAAAGTACTCTTGCATGTCCTGAAGGCGAGCCTGCAGAAAACAGAGAATTCACCATTTTAATAGGTGCACATAGCAGAAAAATGGTCTTTACATTCTACAAGTAGGAGCTATCATGTAATTTCCAAAGGACTTGAAGCTTTTAACACAATTGAAAAGTGATATTTAGAGTGCTGGCTCACAGAATGCCTATGCTATCTAGCTTATTTTTAATTAACAGAGGAATGATGGTTCAGGGACACCTCTGAAGACTGTGAGGAAAAGAATACTTTTAAAGATAGCTTGGTAAATTGAAGAGTTTGTTTAAATAACAACATGTGGCTGTTAACACTAGTCTAGGTACATTTGAGATTGTATTTTCCTCTCAGAAACATTTTAAGTATTCAGTTTACTTGAAGGCATCACCTCTAAGAGGAAAAAAAACCCAAACAAAATAAAATTTAAAAAAAAAGATAATCAAATCAGAAAACAGAAAAAAATTTAATATAGAATAAAAAGAACAGAAGAGAAAAAAAATTCCACTTAGGTTTTAGTACAACATAGGAAAAACTTTGGGACAAGATTATTAATAGTTTGTGCTTTAAAAAACAATGCATGTGCAAAAAAACATGTTCAAGTGACCGGGGACCTGAATTGTGCTGCAGAATCATAACAATGTACTTTAAAAAAAGTTAATCTGCTATTGAAAAGGTAGAGGAGCTTTAGCTGAGACCATAATCCATAGATGGGTTGCCCCAATACTAGTACTGTACTCATCATCATATGAACACCAATTATAGCACAGTATATTAGTCAGCTTTCTGAGGAAACAGCTGTTCTGTGGGCATGAAGTATGTTTCATTTGGACCAAAGTAACTATACAGTTTTCTCCTCTGCCATTACCTACATATCATTCCAGTACTTCTAAAAATTAGGATATCTAAAAGCCTAGTGCCTGGAGGGAATCCCTTTAGTCAAGAAACAGAACAGCAGCAGGAGGGGAACGAAGGGGACTATGTAACTGTCCATTGCTTGACCATTCATAAGGAGGCCTAGAGATTTGCAGGAGGCTCAAAAGTTGAAGTAGATCTGAAGGCACAGATCATCTTTATCTTCTAGTCTGCTGTAAAAGAATACGGACAGCAAAGGGCAAAGGTGGCACAAATTGCAAGAATTAAAAGTTTTCTTTCTCGAGCTGTCTGATAAGAGTAAATCATCCCTCTGGTCAGCAGTTAAACAATCTATGCTAGTTCTGCACTAAGAAGATGCATTTCTCCTAAAACACTCCACCAATTTTACACGTCAGTGGGGTCTGTGCGTTGGATCTCTCTCTAGGGAATACAATAGAAGAGGAAAATCCCTGTCTTTAATTGGTTAGATTAGTCTGTTAGTCAATTAATGAATTAGCTCAAACCAGTCAGATTGCCAGGTAGCCCTGCAAGAAACAGCCTGGCATTGGCTCAACAATGAACCCAGCAATAGAAACAAAAGCACGTGCAGAAAAAGTGCAGAAACAAAAGTGCAGAAACAAAATCATAGAGCTGCTCTCTCAGAGCAAGGAAAAGAGTAAATCTCAGAATAATCCAGGTGTGGACACATCTCAGTCCCAGGTCCTCCTGGAGGCAGAGCCAGTTTTGAAATCCCACATGAACTGCTCCTAGAGACCTTACATTTCTCATTCAAGGTCTTCCAGATTAACTATCATTTCCAGAAGGCCCTTCAGCCCTTTACAAGAGGAAGTTGAAAAATAATATTGTGGTAGTCTCTGATGGAATTTTCCACAGTACACTCATTCTTTAGCTGACAGACGTCTGGTATGTCTGATACTGATCCTGTAAGAGCTGTGATGATTTTTTTAATATTTAAAACATCACCCATGATATCACCTTAATGTCCATCTTTTATCACCATTGGTTAGAACTGCTATTTACAATTACTTTTTCAGTACAATTCAAAGTTCATGGCTTAAAATCAAACAGCTGACTTAGAAAATATTAACTTACTTTAGACTTTAACATTAGAACAGTTCTTCCAAGTTTAATACTTGGAAACAAAAAAATTACCCCTGTCATGCATGAAAATTGAAGATTGGCTTTTGCATAGGACTGTCAGGTGACCAGGATATAATTAAATAGTAGATATGTTAATTAAGAACCTTTTTACTCCCATGTTGTCCAGTTTATTAAGTTCCCAGTTTTGAATAATGTTATCAGTTGTTGAAATATGATGTTCAGGTTTAAGTTAATAATTGTTAAATGATTATTCATTTAAATAGTTATTGTTTAAAGGTTGTTAAGTGTTTTCCATAGTTAAAATATGTTGTATGTTATTTCTCTTATCATACTGACACTGTATTTAACCCATTAGTGTAATTCCAAGTTAAGTAAGTTGTGTTTTTCATTAAGAAATGAATTATTCCAATTGAGTTATCTCCTCAGGTGAAGTGCCTTCATAAAGGTAAAAACCCCTCACCCCACGCCCAATGGGCTATGTTTAGTAGTCAGCCCTTGGCCTGTAACTTGGCTCCATGGAAACGTGGAATTTTAATGACAGACTTTCCCGCCTTTTTGAAGAGGATGACATAAGCCCTAGACGACAACTAGCCATTGGTGGGGAAAGAATGATATCACGGGAAGAAACACCAATTACCACTCTCCATGGAGGCAGGCAATGGGCAGATCAGGGTGGGACTAGAAGGAGATAAAAGACCTGAGCGTGATCTGAGGAGCACCATTTCCTTCATTAGCAAGGTGATAGCCTGGTGGGGTGGTCGTGGGCCAAGAGCTCTTTCCAGAGCCTTAATTAAAGATACTTTTTTTTGTCTCGGAATAGCTGAGACAAACCACCTCACTGCCGATCCTTGCCTCAGGCTCCAGCCAAATCGGCTAAAAAGAGTCTCCTACCCCCGGTCCCGGGTTTCGTTATTTTTCTTTCCCTAATTTAACTGTTTTGTAATTATTTTCCCGTTAATAAATTAGTATTTTTCTTTTAATAAAAACAAGAGTTGTTCCGTTTTTCACAACCCCTCTCCCAACAAGCCAGTATGTCCCCAGGACAAAAAACCCCACAAAACTGTGGAAATTCAGAAAGCATTAATATTGTATTTGCTAAAAAGTAAGTAGAAGGGAAAAAAATCCCAACTGTCTATAGCAGGAAAAAATTCTGCTTTCAGAATAAACCTATGAACTACTGGAGCTGTGGGCCTCATATCTAAGAAAATTTGTGAGAGCCAGTGCAGTTAACAGGAAACATACTGTCAGTGCACAGAGGAAGAAAACTTGTCAAGGCAAATGATGCAGTGACAAGGAAATACTCAACCACATGAAGCTTTTAAAAAAGAATCTGGAATCTCAGAACAAGGGAAGTCAGAACAAAAACTAAGCAACCTATTATACTCTCACAGAATCCCAAACACTTTTGAGACTTATTATGTGTTCTTCAGCTTCAGCATTTAAATGAATGACACAAATGACTTGGGACTTTGAAAGTCAGGTTTGCATATATATTTCAGATGTGCTTCTGAAAGGTGCACCAGGTAACTTCAAACAATGTAAGGAAATCTTCTGGCAAGAACTTCATTTATACTCAACACAGTAATTCCTATTCTAAAGGGCTGTCAGTCAAAACCAATGACAGAAGTTGACAGCAATTAAATGATAACTTTAAGCACAGGTCCACTGTATTTCTACTGCTTCTTCACTGACTGCCTTTGACTTCCAAATTGTTTCAGGTGGCTATTCCCTTTTTACTAACATTTATGTAGTCAAAGATGCATCTAAGGTGACGTACTTGGGGAGGATAAGAAGTTACATATGTCATATCCCCTTGCCAAAATAGATGCCTACCACTTGCTAGGCACAGTTCCTCACCTGTGTCTGGGTACCCAGGTACAGCAACCTGCCTGCCCCAGCTTTCATTGCAAAGCATGTCCTTCTGTAGGTGTCTAAGAAATAAAGCTGGTGATTTGCCAGCAAGCCCTGCACAAAGCTAGGCTAAAATCCTGCCCCTGAAGGATCTAAGAGAAGGCACTACCTGCACAGATAGCCACACAAGTGAGCATGGTCTCAACAAAATTATCACAAAAGTAAGGATTAACTACTACAAAAAAAGCTTTGTCCTCCAGGTCTCCAAGAGGCAAGGTGTTAGTGACATAGTTATTTACCTGATCCTAAAACATGCTCTCCCTCCCTTGGCTTCACTCTCCTACACTTGAGGGATATGACTGTAAAATGCAGTACAGAGATTTACCTATGAAGCAGCTGCTAAAAGAATGCAGTGCAACAACAAACTAACAACCCAAAACTGAAGCACTGCCCTGCCATCACCTGGAAAGAAGGCACTGTGAGTTGCCCAGTAAATGCTACACTATAAAGAGACTGTAGTCATTCATTTGCTTTCATTTTGCAACTAAGCACAAAAGGGTAGGGCTGAAAAGAAAATGTGTTCTCTTCCCTTTGTAACAAGTTAGGTATTTAGTTTCTGGTAATGACAATAAGTTGGGTGCCAACATGCACAAATTACTCACTGCTTATTTGAGAGAACAGTTGTTATAGCCAGAACCACTCGACTATATCAACCAACAGCAGAGGACCAGAAAATAAAGACAAATTACCCTGTTTGCAAACAGGGAGAAAGTTATATATAGTGTTAGGTCTAACTCCCTTACAGCCTTGTAAGATAAGCTGACATTATGCTATCTTCTGTGTACTCATGGCTCTCTAATAAAGCTAATCTTTCTGCTCTGCATCAAGCAGTCCATTAAAATGCGGGCAAATATCACTGAACATTATAAATATTATGCCATTAGCAGAACTAATGATGCACTATTTATACAGGAAGGCCTCTTACATTGCCTTTTACAAAAATTCAAAACTGTCTCCAAAATCTTCCTCAAAATCTAATCTGCACACAGGGAAGGCTAATCTGCCTACAGAGAGGCTTACCTGATCCACCTGCAGTGACCCACTTGAGGGGTAAAATACTTGTGCTGAATCCCCCTTCTGAACACAGACAGCTTAAAAAGCAGCAGGCCCAGGGCAGACTGCAAGCTATTTCAAACTCTTCCTTCTTTGCCTGGTGGAATCCTGAAGACTGTGTGGTCTTTACTTTTGGAGATATTCCCAACTTACCTCCTTCAGTGATCAGCCATCCCTCAAGAAGCAGCCTAGTAGACAGTGTAATAGCCATGTCAGTTTGAAGTAAGAATTGAGATTTGGACTTGAGAAGGAGCGGGGACAGTGTCAGGCATCCTTAGAGCTTAGCTAGAGTCTGGTGGATCCCCCTTCCTATGTCTCCATCTCTATGTGGTAACCATGAAAACCACAAACCTCTCACTACTGCTGTTGTCCTACATGAAGAACAATTTCTCTCAAAATTGCCAACTTTTCTTTCTCACCTGCCTGCCCCTGGAAGGCCACACAGTTTCAGTGAACACCTTGTGATCCTGGAAACAATGATTTGCTATCAACTTTCTCAAAAAAAGCCTGGCATGTTTCTAAGATTACTTCAAGCCCATGACCATGAATTCTGCTTTTTCCCATCTTAAACATTCTGGGTTCCACTTTAGACACATATTTCTAGATCTGGGTATGTAAAGAGGAACCCTGGGGTCTCTGTCTGATGGGGAAGACCTAAAAATACACGCAGATCTCAGGGCTCTCCTTTCATCTTCAAAGAAAGAAAACTATCCCATTCATTTTCGTCACGAGCCTTGCAACTATTTGAAGGGAGAGGAAAAAAATAAAATAATAACGTTTCCTTTTCCATGTAACTGCTATAAGACACACAAAAAACAATCTGAAAACAATATATTTTTAAACTAGGTAAAAGAAAGATTAGTTTCAACAAATTTAAACTTTTTGCCTCTGAGAGTCAGAAGCAAGACAGTGGGAAAAGAACAGCCACCTCACACAAGACACAAAATAAGGTGGAATAGCCCACAATACATAAGCAGGTATATTCTAGACAGGGAATTTATTGGCCCACCTTTGAATGAAAAACATTTCAAATACTATATAAATATATAAACTGCCACCAGATGTCAGTACATCCTAGAGAATTGCTAGTCCCTACTCTAGGCTGATAAGGGTATTTATTTGCCATGTCCCCCCAACTGTCCAGGTACACAAATCCAGCCTTTCTGCAAGTCCTGAATGGAAAAAAACCCCACAATAGATCTCATTTACACGTTATCAACGTGAACAAAACCCAACAAAGCTGTAAGAATAGGTCTAAACTTCTACTACCTCAAGACAAGAACCAGCTTGATACTACATAATCTGCAATTAAGGTTCAATGCCTTCCTCTCTCATGCTCATCAGATTCTTTAGCAATGGCATGAGTCTTGGCCCCACACATTCACATTCCCTATGTTCCTAAACAGCTTTAGTCTCTTTAGATTATGCTGCAAAGTGACAAGGAATATTTAGCAATGAGGTTGCTAAGCTAAATAAAGCTTTTCTGCAAAACAAGAATTACCACGTCTGTCCTTGTGCTACAGCACAGGCTCCCTCCACCTTCTCCCCATCCCTGATTTTTACAAGAGTTGCAAAGAAAGTGTTTCCGGAGCATCCCCAGCTGAGGTGATTTTGCTTTGAAACTTTTAACAGCAGACTTTATCTGACTTCTTCGCACAAATAAATGTATACATCTATGATTTCTTGATGGCAGAAATTAGTTTCAGCAAGATATGTGACATATAAACATTTTTTCTGCTTCATGTCCAAATTCAGTTACAAACTTGGCTACTAAAGCTATTAACTAGAGAGGTTTCACAGGCTACTTACAGAGCAAGCCTTACTTCAGACCCTTAGTGCACAGATTAAAAAACAATCAGAAAAGGAAAGAAACCACTCTCCCATGCCAAACATAATCTATATTATTTAGTCTCAGCATGAATTTTCAGCTTTGCTAGTTTATAGATTGAGCTTCTCGTCCTACCACAATCAACAAATCTTACTTTGAAGCAAAAATATGTATTAAGAGAACGCCAGAAACTGCAGAAACCAAGAAGAGAACTGTCAAGTGATAAAGAAACCTAACTTAAAATTTTTGCTTGGCATAGGACCACTTAATGTTAGTGACATCTTGATTTCCATTTTGTGAGAAATATTCCGGAAAGCAAAGAAACATACACTGACCTGTGGAAATTTACATCAGGAAAACTTGCTTGCATAAGAGTACTGTAAGAAATCATGTTTATAATTTTAATACTGGCTTATTGCACAGTCTTACAAAACTCTCTTATTTTCTTACTAAATGCCATCAATTCAGCGCATGTATATTCTTCAGTCCAATGCAAAGAACTTAAAAAAAATTATATAATTAAAAGAAACTTGGTGAGTTAAAAACCATGAACAAAAATTTAACTTTTTAGGCCAATGGTGAGGAAAAGAACTTACTGAAATATCTGTCCTGCCTTAAAGGGCTATTTCAGCATAGCTCTGAGGTTTTAGCTTCAGTTTTAACCCTGCCACACTCTTAGATTTCCTTTGCACAGATTCATATCTCAGGTTGAATAAACTTGGGAGAGCAATAGAAATACAGATACACTGAAGTTTTTCCTGAGCATTTATGTTTTCTTAACATAGACAGCTCGATAACCTGGGATATTAAAATGAAAAAGAGAAATAAAAAGCAGAAAGGCAGACAGCATCCTGAAAGACTTATCTTAGATAATTTTGAAGGGGAGATGGAGTACAAACTGCCTTTAAGTCTATAAGTTGAGCAGCAGCAAATGCAAAAAGAATTTGAAGTAAATCACTTCACAGGAAACACTCCAACTACTTAAAGTAGAGAACCTCTTAACTTCATACCTAAACTAAGTCTTGGAACCTCCCTTCAATTCAGGTGAGCTTTGTAGTCTCAGAAGTTTCTCCTACAGGAGTCTAATCACTGACTCAAGAGGAAAGGAAAGGTTTGTTGCAAACCTGGCTAAGTGCTTAATTAAACAGAAAAACTACAAGCATGTTTCACCTTGCTTTTGAGTTTCATTAGGAAACCTTTCACAATCCGTATTTTGTTCCATACAACTGCACGTCTTTGTCAGGTTAAAACAAGAGGTAATTTATGTGCACTCTCTAAATTGGAATTTTTAATTCCTGAGTCTTGGCTCTAATTGTAACAAGGACCCTTGAGGCTCATAGTTTCTATCTGTTAACTTCCCTCCCTCAAATTCCCTACACGTAAACACTTGTTTCTACAACAGCTCTTCTGCATTCCCAGTCACTTCCCCCCCACTTTTTGCACATTCGAAACATGCAAAAACCAAACCCAAGCATCTCAGTTTTACATGTGCCACTTGCTCAGACCAAGTTCGCTATGTCCAGATGATAAGTACTAGTCCAGTTACTCTCTATTCAGGAAATCTCAAGAACGTTACCAGCATCAAGAGTACACGACTCAACAGCCAGACTGCCCATTATGCCAGAATAGTAGAATAGCTGGCTCCTTTCACCCAAGAAATGTAACTCCTTCAAAATCAAAGTTTTAAGAACACAAAGAAGAATTTCAGTTTCTGCAGAAGCAAAACTGCAAAGGTGCACTTAAAAGTTACTGAAAGTTCACATCAGCAGCAAAACCTGAGTGGAAAGGAACTTACTGTCAGTTACTATTTAGCACAACTTAATTTCCTAAAATCTTTAAGTTCACCCTTGAGTGTCAAAGGGGGGTTTGGATTCTTCTCTACATTACCTAAATTATGTGCAACTAGCTTCTAGCATTTCCTCTACACCCACCAAGCAGTTAGCTCTGCTGTTGAATGCACTATGGCAAATGGCATTCAAGCTGTGAGACTCTGACAGAGGCTGGCATTTCAATAGTTACCTGGCAGTATTAGCAGGACCGTGCAGATGGAGAATGGGGGACACATTTTCTTCCCTCAATGAAAAAAAGTTCTAGTTAAAGATGCTTTTAAGAAAGGGAAATTGTGAGCCTGAAATGCTGTCATTTCTACACAGACAAGTAGGAATGATGTTTGGCACTATGCCTGAAATACTTGTACATTAAATTTTTCTTGCCGATGTTGGCTTAAGAGTTCTATTATATTCCCAAGTAAGAATTAAGCAATGCAGGAAGCATTTCTTTTGCTATTGTCTTATGGTTACTATAACCATGTTAAAATAGTTACGCTGGTTCATTTGTTTTGAATGATATCCCTTTATCAAGCACTTACAAAATAAGTTTAATGGCAAAGTATGCATTATTAGGGAATTTTCATCCTTTAATTATTTCACCTCTCTTAGATGACTCAATTCTTCTTTAAATACCCAGATTTCCATTTCATCTCAAAACACAGTAGTTGCCTTAAGTTTCACTTTCCTGTTTCCATCCTAGATCTTCTTCAGGTTAACTTAGCAAACAGTGTTCTTGCCAAAGTCCAAAGATATTTGCACTATTCCATCCCTGTGTATTTTGAGTTGCCGATCTTTTCTGTGACAGTCCAGAACCAGCTCTTCTATTCTGCTACCCACCTCTTTCCTTCCTTATCAGAAGATATTCCATTTGTTTTTGGAGTGGAGATCCTTAAAAGCTCTTCTGCACATTCAATCTGGGTGGTTTACTTTGCAATTAAAAAAACCCTATCGCCTTTGTGAATGTGGTCCAGAAAACTGCCTCTACTCTGTGTCCAATGGCACACATGATATCTTCCTTCATCTCTCCATCACTTCAAGAAAAATATGCCTGCTAACTCTAACACATCATTAATACTTGCAACTCCACAGACCTAGCCAAACACCCAGTTTTGCAGATTCTTTATGCGTAAAATCTAAAATGAAGTCCTTTCAACTGATCCTTACATTTCCAACCCAACCAGCAACATCTGGTCTTCCAGGTTCACTTTTACACAACACTCTCCAGTGAAGGAAAGGCAAAAATCTTGCTGTGACCAAAACAGATTCAGAAAACTACAGCCAGAAAGAATACTCTAAGAAGTCTTTATATCCTCTTAGGGCCAGCTGTCCCTTCTCAGCTGAATCACACAGCAGCTACTGTCATGGTCTAGGCCTATCAAGATCTGCAACCTTCTTTGCCCTTAGTAGGCCTTCTTCTCTACCTCCAGTATCACACAAGGACAGACTCGGCACTCCACATTACAGTTTCTATTGAGGCTCATTTGTGCTTTCTACCTCCCTCAGAGTCCTCCTCTTCTCACTGCCTATGTGTACAAGTCCCACCAGCGCTGCCTCGCCCAATGTTCTGTTCCACCCATTCATGGGCAGGTTCATGTACCCACTGTGATCCAGAACTGTGCCAGGGACTTCACAGAAATCACAGTGCTCGGCACCAGCATGTGCTGCAGTCACACTGAACATCTGACTTGGAACTTATGAAGTCATTTAACCCATTTTTGGCTAGGGCTGACTAATTAGCAACATCAAAGAAAACTTTGAGAGAAAAGAATAGGCATTACTTGAAGCAGCAGTGCTGGAACTGAAAAAAAATATTTTTTCGGCAATAAAATCACCACTTGACCATGAAGATAGTAAAAAAAGTCTCACCTGAACATACTTTCTTCTCTCCTAAATAGGCAGTAAACTTAAAACTTCTTCTGTAGTATTTCAGTGAGGCTTATCACTGTGGTTTGTGAGCAACCCAAGAAGATCAGTTGCTCATCCGTATTAAACAACAGTTCCTGCAGGTTGAAAACAAGCAGGGCTTCAGTTGTACAGAAACTCAGCTGAGGTTTCTGTTTGGCAAAGATGATGTATTTGAAACAAGGCATGGACCCAGATTCCATTTGATATGGTACTTCCTGATGCATAGATTTCAGGTAAATTCAATAGCTCCTCTCCTTCCCCTCCATGGAACAAAAAACTTTTCTCTAACAGGATTAAGTGTCGCATTTAAATTTCATCAAACTCCACTTTGTTCTCTAACCCCTCCTCTGAATTAGCAGACTGCTGCTGAAGCAGGCACAGCTTCTCCTACTCATTAACATCACAGACATGCTGTGGCAGGGATCCAAGCTCTGTTTTCCTGCAGAGGATATAGCTTCTGTGGATGTGAACAATCTCCAGCGAAAGCTTAACACATCGTCCCATTTCCTCTGTTGGAAGGGAGTCTCCCAACTCACGCTCTGAACAAACAGAGTCCTGGAGCCAGCCCATGGACAGTGTTTACAGAAACAGCAACGTCACCGATAGGACAGATTCGGATACTTTGGAACAAAAATACTTTGAAAGAAAAGAGAAGCAGCAGTATTCTTTGCTCCATCAAAATGTAGTAAATTAAGCATTAGTCAAATGCTGATACTTTTTTTTCAAGCTATTTCATTTGGAGGCTTCCTTAAAAACCACATCTATTTTACTGTGGTTAAAGTAAATCTTTTGCTGAACAGAGGAACTGAGAGGTACTAATTTAGCAGCCGTTCTGTATTTCCATTCCCACCTCTCCTCTTGCTGCCTAACTTCCTCATGCATGCATGAGGGGCCTAAGTAGTGCCAATATAAAATAAAGGAACGCTTTTTTTTGGGATTTGTTTTAATTTTTATTAAATGCACTGAAAACCTTTAGACTACCCAAACTTTGTGAAAATATAAAGGCGGAGCACCTAAAGTATTTACAAAGGTTCTGGACCATCTGTAATTCTTCATGCATGCACTTTGACAACCTTACTTAATTAGCATCAACCTTTCACCATTTAGCATGCTGGTAAGTATTAGTCTATTTTTATTTTATTTATTTTAAGGAAGTGGAACAATACAGTGATCATCAAAAATAGTACATCAAAATAGTACATGCTGTACCCTGTACTTAAACAAATAAATACAGAAAACTATAATCCAAGGTTAGGATATATAAATATAAACTCTTAATTTTCACAAAGTTCATGAGAATTATAAGTTTTGGAAAACCCAGTCCATCTGGTAATTGAAGTGGTTTCAATCTCACAGTTACTAACACAGGAATGGAGCAAAAAGCTGCTCTCAGCATGCATTTTGCCAGCGAATCAAACTTGTAACATCATATGGTCAATGTATAATATAAGGCACACAAGCACAAGAGAAAAATGCACCACGTTTTTTTCTTGTTTCTACCTCACTTCCAGTCATACAACCTGCCTCGTTGACAGGCAGAGAGACACAGCTGGTATGAAGCAAGAGGCAAAGAACTGTCAGTTAGAGAAAATGTGAAAATCCAGGCTCTGTCCAAGAAGCAGAAGATAAGGGCAGAGACAGGCTCCAGCACAATAATTTTGTTAAGTAAATGGCTTGGCAACAGAAATAATACCTTACAAAGTTTCTGAGCCCAATGCCTTCCACACTGAGGCTGCTAAATCTCATCCTGTTCCCCTCTTCAGGGCTGTGAATCGTGCTACCTTGGAATGGCGCTACTCACATCCAGAGCTGCTCTCTGAACAAAACTGAGCAGGCTACTTCTCAGAAAACCTAATTTGCAAGAAACCTCTTCTAGGCTCAACCAAACAGTGGACAGAGGCTTCATTTTCTCTCACAAGTCTTAAACCCCAGGAAATCTTAACTGCTGCATAGGAAAATAATAAGGTAAAATTAAATTTAAATAAATAAAACAACTGCATACAGTTCTGCCTGTGCCCTTTCTGACTAAAGATGAGGGCAGGCAGCTAGTTATTTCAGACAGACCCCATATTAACTTCCTGACCAAGCTAAGTGAAAGCCTGCCAAGTATTAAAGGAAGAAGAAAGGGATGTAAGCAGCTTGGGTACTTCCTTTGTAGAGCTATTTTTTACCAGCACTGCAATTCTACAGATCTTACTGAGGGAACTGATGTGTTAGGCAGAGTTCAGCAACATCCTGGTTTTACCTTCTGTCCTGAACACAAACCCAGAGAGGGCTGATGGCAAGCAGCACATAGACTGTTTGTTAGGAGGCTATGTAAAATACTGAGAACACCTTGTGATGGGGATTAAAAAGCCATGATGACTTCTTTCCCTCCTAGCCTGACTTACGTTTCTAGCTAGACATACTCTACGCTCTGTCCGAGGCTGCAGCAACTGACCTTTGCGTGCTCACAGCCCCAACAGGCTGCACAAACTCCACCGAAGTTACCACTGGGCAGTATCAGAAATTATTCTGTCTTCACCATTAGACGCTTCGGCAGAGGCCAAAACCCAAATTTTAGAATCATGGTAATATATACACCCCCTTCATAACACTCTGTCCTGATGCTGGTCATGCCAGAGCAAGAAAACTTTGTTCCCTAGAGCACAGCAAAGTGACACCTCCCACCAACACAAGAGCAGTGCCAAGACATGCCAAAACAGGAACCAAAGAGGAAACTGAAAGTTAAGCTGGGTTCAGATTTTAATTTTTTAAACAAAAAAGTCCTTCATTCTGAAGTGATAAATGTGGAAGTGAAGATTAAATGATGTTCAATTTTGTATCACGTCTTCAAATTCTTTGGAAAGGTAGAAAAGCTGACACAAATCTTCATTAGAATTTATTGCAACAACAGTAATTTCTCTGAGAAGATCTGAAAGCACACACCTCACTTTCTAAAACGCAAATATTTCACTTCTTGCTCAAAGTGTCTGGAGGCTTAAAATAAGAACAGATATAAACCACAGTAAAAACCTGTAATATATACTAGCCTCCAAGCATTACTGCATTCCAGATACGTTAGTTACTTTTTTGGTCAGCTCAAAGAAATGTTCATCCCACCAGCTGATATTTCTCTCCTAAGAGGAGAAACCTGGTTCCACAAATCCATTCCAGCAAATTAAAGAGTATTAGCAACATAAACCAAAATGCAATCAAATCAAAGTGATGATTTATTGCTTATAATGAAAACTAAAGGATTTATAACTTCAGATGTTCTTTTCAGTAAAAAACTGATATTCTAAGATATTCCATAAGAGAGTTTAAGAAATTCAGTGCAAACTATTTCTCAATATATGATGTATGTCACAACTCTGATTTTAGTTCATGATGCAATTTTAGCACATCCTGTTTCTATTCATATACTTCACACAACATAACAGATTTGCTGCAACCACAGAAACATTGAAAAGTTAAAAATTACTTACTTCTAAGGCAAAAGTGCTTTATCTATACACGTTCTACTAGGAGCTGCTAAAACTCTAGGAACAAAGATACCTCACCAGTATCCAAAACAGACAGCAGACACCCTACAGATGGAATTAGGAGCGTTTTCTTGTTCTATGGCTTTCATGGAGGAGAATGCATATGACACTACCATTATGTCAATACTCCCAGCAAGTGTAGTCTGCCATCAGTTCAGAAAACTTCTCTGCACGACAGGCACCGACAGTGATATGACCAAGTCTAATCACCCATGTCCCATGATGTCAGAGAGTAAGTGCCAGAAGTCTGAAGGACTTAAAGTACCAATACCCTTTCTAGAAATATTTAAAATCTGTTTTAGCTGTGAGTAAATGAGTACACTTACATAGTCAAGAGCAGTTGTAGATAATAAGCACTTGTGAACACAAGGCAAACTGTGTGCATCTCAAGGAGAGTGCCCAGGTAGGGCTATCTAAGCTTCAGCCCTGCTGTGCAAGCACCTTCACAAACATCCAATATTCAGTTGGCAGTGGAGAAAACTGACACGTGTAACCACAGAAAAGTGGCAGACAGGCTTAGACCTGGATACAGCCAACACTAGTGCAAGGAAGATGGTTTCCATACCTTTATTTCATGCTTGCAGCTTTTTGCCTGTGTCTTAAGAGAAGCACTTACACCTTCTTGCCCTCAATGTATGTCCACTTGGCAGTGCAAGGGCTAAACCAGTCTTACATCAGTGATACTGACAGAAGATTCGAATCATTCCAAAGTAACACTGTTCTCATAAGCAGCAACTGCAAAACACCTGAGGCAAAAATGTGTCAAGTTCCAAATTTTAATTATTCAAACCCTGTACTGAAACACTCATGTTCTCCTTTTCCTAAAGCTACCACTTTAATTCCATTTTACTAACGTGAAAAACCTGCAGATCTTCCTCATGAGGAGGAGAATGCTCAGATTAGGAAACTTACATGCTTGTTTCAGTATGGGTTCACATCTCCTTTACAATCGGATTTTCAGCTCAGCACAGTGACATGGAAGGAAATGTAACAGAAAAAAAAAGATCTTTTAACAAAGCTGGTATCTGCAGTCAGTTCCTCCCAGGAATGAAACACCCAACTTTCCAGGACAGGACCAGATATATTTGTATAAAATATCTTTGTGATAGAAATGAACAAAAGAACAACAGGGCTTCTTTACAGATTTCCTCATACAAGACATGAAATCCTTCTGTGTAGATAGTTGCTATGGTGCAGACTTAAGGGGAAAAAGAGGGGAGATCAGACTTCTTGTTTACAGGTTTCCAATATACTCTACTTGATCCATCTTGAAATTGAAACCCTTTTAGCTTCCTGTCTTTAGGCTGTCAGATGGTAGAGAACAAACACAGTGTAAGCAACATTACAAAGCTCCTACGTGTTCTGCACAGAGCTAGAGAAAAACATCCACGTGGATTAGGCAACAGACAGGAGGGACAATATAGTTTCAAAAAAAATAAAAGCTATACTAGATCCTGAAAGACTTATTCAAGGGAAAAGAGACTTACTCTGGAAATGAAATGCCAGATTATCTCTGAACACTGTCAACACTTCACCACAATGTAACACTGCATGGATCTTTAGAAAAATACACCATGTTGACATTCTTAGGCAAAATTCTGACTCTTCTGAGAACTCCTTCCACAGGTTTTATCCCAACAGGTATGCCTGTCTATTTAGAGATAGATAGGGTAGGATTCAACTTTCAATAAGACACGAAAAGCATGCAGTCCTCTACAGTCTAAAAAGCCTACAGAGAGATTCAGGTTACTCTACAGCAGACATTTGGGGCCTAATTCAGGTACCTAGACATAGGTACCTTAATTAGTGCACCTTAAGGTGCTGTCAGTTTAAATGTCCTGGCAGTTTCACCTCAATTCCAGTTGCCTGTCCTGTAAACCTTGTATCCATCAGCATTATGCAATTTTTACCAATGCTTTAGAGATCCTAGCTGGCACTTAGTTCACGCAGGTGACCAGAGGGCTACTATCCAGGCCCCACTGACTCTACCAAGGACATTTTCACCAGCTATGAAGACAGAGAGCACAGAAACTTGGTGAGAAAGTGTAAAATGTAACTGTTCTTCATCAATCATGAACAGAACACATCCTTAATTCTTTTGACAATTGATAAGAATTGTCTAAGCTATCACTTGTTGAATACTCAGGCTTGCTTTATTGTGGTTTGGGGCTATGCAAGAGATTTGGTCTTTGCAGTCACTTCTTTAGGGTCCCATGTTTTAAAGAAGCTGCCAAATGTAATTTCTTCCCTAGATCCCTTAGTCCCTTGCCAGAAGATTAGACTAGAACCTTTTTGCCAAAACCTTCTATATAACCTGTCTGCATGAACTGCCTTAACCAACTTTTTCTTAGTATGGTGTATAAAACCCACTCATACAGAACAGGTCAGTTCTCCCAGTCAGTGACCAGTCTGGCTTATTGGCCAGTCTGGTTCTGTCATATATTGTGCTTCCACTAAACATCCCGGCTGAGGTAGAAGCAACCATCTGATCCAGGATAACTCCAAGGTTTCGGACCTAAATGGTTCAGTCTTTCTAAAATAAGTACAAAATTCCCTGCATGGACAGAGATGCCTTTAAAGACCTCCAGAGGGAGATCCTGTCTAATTTTTGGCCTTTAAATTGCTTTGAACATCCATCTTAGGCATCATCAGTGGCCAAGCAGCATCTTGCTACAGCCTGCGTACTCAGCTTGGTCAGGTCAGGAATTCAAAACTCAAAAATAGATACAAAAGGAAACAAGACTTGTGACAACTTTCAAATTCTATGGCAGTTTTCTTGCTCTCTTTAGACTGCCATTTATTTATCCCCTGCCCCAAGTGCTGCTGTTTGCCATAAGCTATTTCTCTTTCTTTACCTGCTTACTGTTTGCACAAAGTGTAAAAATATTATTTTCCATGTTGTCACATATGCCTGGAAAGTTTAACTAATGCCCCAAACCATTTACTCCCCAGTGTCAGCAAACAGCCTAAACTGAAACAGTAGCATCTAATCAGTATTTGTGCTTCTACCAGCACCACCAGAAATTTGAAAAAAAATAATACACTGGAGGGTATTGGCGTAGACCTCTTTCCATTATTTTTTGGTTCTTCCATCTTCTGGGATTTGTTTCCAAGGGAAGATATTAATCTCCTGGCTGTTAACCCAGAAGCCCTCCTGACTGTGTTCTGCTGACAGAAATCGGACCTTCACTAAGGCCAGACAGACAGAACAACTACTAAGTTTTAAACACTGGAGAAAGTATTGTCCCTTCATGTTTACAAGTACACTTTCCCATTTATTTAGCAAGCATAGAATGATTCTGCTAATGTAGCTAATAACCCAGTTCTCACAGCTTAGAGATAAGGGATACTGTGCAAGAAAGGCATCCAGTGCTTCTACAGCTATACTCCCTACACACAATCCACCCAATAGTAAGAATATTTAAGAGAGTCACCTAGTTCCCATGGAGAGAGAGCTGAGATCTTGTCAGATTTTATTCCAAATCTACTGAAAACAGAAGAGCTTTTGCCAAGTCAATTTTGGCAAGTGTTTCCAGCATAATCCTGTCTTGCCAAACTGCATTTAGATTTTGCTGGACTTATTTACTTGTTCAGTATGCTCAGAGAAATAGAATTATTTGTTGCTGTAGAGAATGTGGCTTACTTTGAAGACCTGGAACAACATTTAAAACATGAATCAGAGACTGACTAACTTAGGAATTTGATCTGTTAACCTCAGCTCATAGCAATAGTGCATGCTAAGTGTTAGAAGTA
Source organism: Machaerirhynchus nigripectus (assembly GCA_013397975.1). Taxonomy (NCBI): domain Eukaryota; kingdom Metazoa; phylum Chordata; class Aves; order Passeriformes; family Dicruridae; genus Machaerirhynchus; species Machaerirhynchus nigripectus. The sequence goes on from VZRQ01002298.1 coordinate 1,484,195, forward strand.
ACACATAGTGCGGCTACTTCAGGTCCGAGACCAGGCAATTCTCTGAACTCTCAAATGACGCTTTTAACATGTTTTTGTATAGCCAAGTTCCATCCCTCTCAAAAACACCATCCAACACAAGCTGTAAGATGACACTGACGATCCTCTTTAGAGGTCAAAACAGAACAACTACGTTTCATGAAAAAAAAAAAAAATCAGCATTCTTTGCTGACTGCATGGAGATGAATCCTCCAATGGCTTGATTTTCAGAAGATATCAAGCATCCAGTCTCTCTCTCTCAAACACAAAGGTACAGCTCTTTAGGACACCGTAAGTTAAAGGCTGATCCCTCTCACACTGTTGTCCCCACCCTCACTCCCCACAGAGCCGGTCAGTGCTCCGCCTCCACCGTGTCAGTGAGGCACGCAGGAATGCTTTTGATCAGATGCATCAGAGGTACACTGGTGACATATTTTGCCTGACAGAGTCATGCTCTACTGCTCAAAACAAAAAATGGACTGAAAAATAAGTATTTCAAAAACATTATCTGCAGCACTTTTTTCAGGCTTTTGGTACTGTTTCTCCTGTGCTTGTCCATTCCACATTTTCAGCTTTACTAGCTTGCTTTTTATCTTTCTTTTTCTTCGCTGAGCCAGACACTCATTCTTCATGCCTCCTCTATTCCCCCCGCTCCTGACACTGCTCACTGCCTTGCAATGGACAGCAACCTTGCCTTCCCTTTTCCAACAGAGAAGCTATGTACTAGGTATAGCCATGGTCCAACTATCTTCAAAGAATATACTGCCTTGAAAAAAGTACAAAATACCACTTAGGCTTACATTGTGTCACTTTTCTAACTCCTCACTGTTACAAATTCAGCCTGGAGGATGAGTAAACATACCCTACACTTCTGGTTTCTAAATGTGTACATGTATGTATTTCGGTTGCATTCAAGGTGAATGGTACCACCTTGCTTCCTGAGAGACACAGGTACAGTACCATATAACCCATTTCCATCTTCATTGTACCTTTCCAATATTTAATTAACTTGCAAGCTCACAGGAATAACTGAGGATTTCTCTAGAGAAAAATAAAACAAACCAAGAGAAAATAAAGAATCAAAGCCTACCACTCTCCACCCCAGGGAAACATACCACTCAGTGACTATTCTTCATCGATAGTTTTAAATCTGTTCACCAAATTATAATCCCTCACATACATCATATATAGACCTTTTACTACTTCAATTTTTTTTATCAGGATGTTTGGGTTGCCAAATCTAACACTGTGGAATAGATCATAAAGGCTAGAGTTTGTATGAGGCTATCAATCTGCCTGACTTAACATGAAATAACATAAAAAGACAACATAAAAGTGAGTTCCATTTCCTGGTAGGATCTACTCAACTTACCTACTTTGGTCCAAGTCCTATTTAAATATTCCTGTCCAAAACCATGTCAAGCTGACAGTCTATAAGCAGTTGTAAACTCTACTCACCCAGTTAAGACCTAGCACAATTTAGTTTCCATCTGTAATCTGGAGTACACTAATTTTAGGTTAGCAATCCACAGAGTTTTTTGTATTACTCCTCTCCAACTCCTTGATACAAGTTATTGGCATCTTCTAAGCTACGTCCTATTTTAATAGCTGTTGTTAAACATCCTTCTGGTTTGCTGAAGTTTTAAGAACGCCACCAACATTTGTATCTGACTATACCCCAGCTTTCTGATCACATTCCTGACAAATCTATAGAGTGTTGTCTTTAAGCACTACTATATAATTTTGACTTCTACCTGATCACAACCACCAACGTTAAAATCCTTTTGTTTCTAATAAAAATCTTCCTTTCTCTGACTGTCCAGCTGTCCTCCCTCCATCCATGTCATTTTCTTACTAATTTTATGCATTGCTTCATTATCTGATAATTTATATTCATGGAATAAAAGCTGACAGACATCTATTTAGGGATTTCGTGTGGCAGGAGGAAGCGAAAGAATATTCTGAAGTGCTGTTTCCACCTCTACTCTCAGACATTTTATCTTTTCTATCTCCCTTGATTGTGGATTCTTCCACAGCTACTAAGATTTTTGTAAGCCATTCGAAAGTGCTACACTTTTTCAGTTCATATTTCATCTTTCCCCTTATGTTGTTCAAAAGCTTTCTACCTTTTGAATTTCTTCCTTTGAGGAAAAAATATTGAATTCATCTGACTACAAATGGACTTCTATGAGCAAAGATACGCACACCTGAGCTAGTTATCCTAGACTGACTTTGAAGCTAAAAGAGAGAAACAAGGGCAACTGGGGACAAATCATCCCATTCCTAAATACGTATCTAAAAGAAAAGCTATAAAATTGTCATGTAAAAGGGCCTCTCCCTTAATCATTAATGTAAGCCTAGAACAGTCCAGCTCAGACATACTTAACTACAGCACAGCTGTAGTAAATTCAGCAATATGAATGCTTATCACAGGTTTTTCCTACCAACTTTCATGAACAATTAGGATGCCCACAGAGTATTCAAAGATAATGATAATCACACTAACCCACTGTGAGACAGAGAAATGTAATTATATTTTTAGGGGTTTTCCACCTTAAGACATGACCATATTTATTTTCAGAATGTTAAGAATTCCTAGTAGTTTCTTTGTGAAGAAACTTATGTATTCATAAAATAAGCATTTCTGAGTTACTTCCCTGATTCACAGGTACCTGTATTATTGACCTGTCAAATGGCTGCTACCTTTGCTCAGAACTGTACATCTGCAGGGAAATAGCCCTGGGCCTCATCTAACAAGCTCTGCAGAATATACACAGCCATTTCATGACCTGTACCTGTCAAATATTTGTGAAGATGCTTATGTACATACAAGTTTCTCTAAGAAGAGCTGGAGAAGGATTAGCAGAGAGGACATTGTGCCAACCCTGCGGAGCCATGTGAATGTTGCTTTATATGCTTTTCCCTCTGCTCCTAGTTGGGTCTTGCCCTTGCCCTTGCCCTGTAAATCTAGGACCTAAGCCAGCTTCCTCGCTTTCACTGCTTTCTATGCATTGCCTAGAAGCTCCAGTTACTGGCTGGAGTGTCTTAAGGGACATCACTACTCCAAATGAAAGACCACAAGCCCTCATAGCAGGTACAATTTCAAGGAGATAGCAAGTAAACGTGTCTCACATAGGCCTTCTGCCGTTTCATCACTGTTTAGTTTAAGCTGTCAAAAACCCCTCTATGTGTTTTGAAAACATTTCAGGATGTTGATGAGGAACATTTATAGTTAGAGAATTAATCACTGCTATGAATCCCAGAATCATATCAGATGTCTAGAAAGGCTTTAAGGTTACATAGCTTTCAACAATCAAAATAGAGGAACTTCACTGCTCATTCTAGCCCCCATAAATTTAATTGCTGACACACTAACAAGATCCTTGCCCTAAAGGAACAGCAGCATTTGTACCTAGTGCAGGTAGACTAAGTATTCAGCTCCTTTATTTTTTTAAACCACTAATTTCTGAGCAAGAGCTTCAAATGAGCACATGTTCCATTGAATAATGTCATCAACTACAGGCAGAATGCTAGCAACTAATTGTATTAAGAAACTCTACAACACAAGGCTGGTTTACTCTGCACAGCATGCACATCTAGGCAGTGGGTGGAAAAAAATCCAAGCCATTTGCACAGCTTCCTTTGTCTCTTTCTTCTCCTTCCGTGATACAGCTGTGTGTGGGGTGGGGGGTGTATACACGTATGTACACACACAAATAGAAATACAAGGCAGAATATATCAGCCTTGTATAGTGGAACTTCTCAATATAATTAGATTCAAGCATACGTATATAAATACATATATAAAGGAACATATACAAGTTGTTATGCAGAATGGTGACAATCTTTCTGGAAGAAGTAAAATGTTTTCATTGTTCTGCGCAGAACAAAGCAGACAGCTTCCCCAGAAATGGCAGCACACATCAGAATTGCAGCTATCAACTCTGCGAAGTCAACACTGCAATATGAAAATATTAATCCTCTTCTCTACGTTTACAGAAGGTGAGGAGGGCAAGAGGAAAAAGAGTACTATAAACATTACTGTAAGAACATCTCTTAACAGCCTATGGCCTTCAGCAGAGTGCACAAACTCTTCCCAAAGCTTTTATACACCAAAGTACTTAAAAAGGTTGTTGACTGATTAACCTTTTATTTCTGAGACCAAGGAAAAAGGTTTGAAAAGGATTGAAAAAGTTCAGGTCCATAATGGAAAATAATAGCATTACAGAACAACTGGATGTGGGAGTTATTTCATGTATAGGCTGTGATAAGGACAAAAGCAAGCAGTTTAAGTTGCATCTAATGAATATAGGTGAGTCAAGGAAAGGCAAAGAGATGAATGACATGGTGAAAGCAAAGAGACAAGAGATCTCTGCACAGCATCCTGGAGAGCTAAAAGTATGTCCTCTGTCCTTACACAAGTAGAGTTACAAAGAGTGCAATGAAGAAGACAGAATGGCTCAGAGCTCCTCCAGGTCAATGCTGAAAGACCTACTACTGACTGAAATACACCTGGATGCCCAAAGGAGATTGAAAAAAAACTGCTCTGAGCAATATCCCTCTCTTCGACTGATAGTCCTGCCTTGCTACAGGCAGAAGTTCTTGAATTAATTTTCTACGCTCTGCACTATGAAAGGAGGTATGTATTTAATCAAAGGATGTACAAGGAAGGGGGGAAGAAAAAATACTTCAGCAACACAAGACAAAGTTACAGAGAGTACTTCCAATTTATTCACAAGAAAAATCCAAGTGCCAATAACAGGAAGCCTGAATTGGAGGAAAATGCTGGCTATCCATATTAAATTAAGAGATGTATTGTTAAATAAAAGCAGCTACGTTGACATCCACAGCTAAAAAGATGCCTCAAGCTATCATCTGGAAAAACACTATGTCACTGCATGGCACGTGGCTTCCTTCCCATATCCTCTGTTCTTTTATTTGTTTCATAATAACTATCTGAAGCTTTAGGAAAAAACCAAAACAGCCTGTATATGTCAATAGAAAAAAAAAATTGAGCTCATGCATCTTGGTCTATAAATTACTGCTTAAGGGGAAAAAAGTTATATGCCGAATTCAACTCAATTCACTTGAACTCAAAAGAATCATCCTTTCTAATTCACTTTTTTTAGTGATACAGCATTAGTTCATCTTTTATTCTGTTTCTACACAAAACAAGCACATTGTCTAATGCCTATTTCACATATAATTAACAAAGAGAACTTCTCAAGAAACATGGCGATTAAACTCTCACTTTTCAAGAAGAGTTAAAGCACGTATCTGAACAATATACAGTTTTGAGTGCACCTTGAGTAGGAACAGCCACTTAGTACCGAAAGCTTACCGTTCACATCACCAACTCTATTTTCTTCATAATAAGTGCATAAGTAGGCAGATGGATGGTGCCATTTCCAACAGTTGCCCTGTCATTTTAAAGATGATTTCCATTAACAGTGTGCAGATGTAAACAGCGCTGGTTGACTTTCCTCTTTTACTTCCCTTCTTCCTGCTTGGCAGACACAACTTCTGCAGAGTCAAAACTAAGACCCCCTCAGAAAAGACCTGCTTTTCTCTTTCAAACAGGGCTGGGGAGTGAAGAAGCATTTTAATACATAGCTAATTCAGTAGATGGGTGCAGAGGGCTTGACTTGACCTACCTAAATCTGAAAGCCAGGGTGCGCATCTGCAGTCCCAGGTGCCAGGGAGGCTGAGCCCGACGGATTGTTTGAGCCCAGGAGTTCTGGGCTGCCGTGCACTGTGCCAAGCGGGCGGCCAAGCTAAGGCTGCCATCAATACAGTGACCTGTGGGGAGCTGCGGGACACCAGGTTGACTAAGGAGGGGGGGAATGATGCCTTAGGTTTTAACTTCTATATTTTTCAAATTCTGTATCGCCTAACGTGTAACTCTAAATTTCTTGTAGTTTGTTAGCTGCTCTCTTAGGCCAGATAGACAGAACAAAGCTTCTCTGAGCTTGCTATTCAAGGACACTCAGATTGTTCTAAGCCCAAAAAGTGTAAATTAGAGCCCCTAGAGAGGCAGAGAAATTGAAGAAATTACATCATTAGCTAAAGTTTTAATTGGCGAATTTATGCTGATATGCAAATGGACCAAACCTATAAAAGTGTGAAGAACTCATGACTTGTCGTCGATCTTGGGGTCCATTTTGAATGTAGCCCTTGGCTCCCCAGGGTGTACCTTTGAAGGCCTTTCAAATAAATACCTACCTTTATTCCCTTACTCCTGTCTAGTCTCTGTTTCCAGGTAGCCACTCAAGGCATCACTGAAACCAACACCCTGCCTCCCCAGGGAGACGGTGACCTCAACAAGTACTAGGTAAGACAACATACACCAATATTTAAGGTAAAACAAAGCTAGCACCAGCTGCTATTTCAGACAGAAAATAAGGGCCACTGTTTTAACACTCTTGTATTGCTTTTGCATGGCCAGGTTTTGGTAGCAATGGAAACTACAGGGGTGGCTTCTGTGAGAAGCTGCCAGAGGCTTTCCCCATGTCTGGCAGAGCCAATGACAGCCAGCTCCAAGACGGACCCACTGCTAGCCAAGACTGAGCCAGTCTGAGAAGGTGGTAGCGCCCCATGATAACATATTTGAGAAGGAAAAGAAGTTACTGTGCAAAACTAATTTGGCTCAAAGAAGAGAAGAGTGAGAATATGTGAGAGAAACACTATGCAAACATCAAGGTCAGTGGAGAAGGAGAGGGAGGAGGTGCTCTAGGCACCTAGTAGTAGAGATTCTCCTGAACTCTGTGGGGGTGCAGAGATCCACCCGCAGCCCATGGACGAGACCCACACCTGAGCAGGTGGAAGCCCAAAAGATGCTGTGACCCTGTGGAAGTATGTGCTGGAGCAGGCTCCTGGCTGAGACCCACAGACCCATGGAGAGAGGAGCCCATGCTGGAACAGGTTTCCTGGTAGAACTTGTGACCCTGTGGGGGATCAACAATGGATCAGGCTATGCCTGAAGAACTGCACCCTGTGGAAGAGTGACCTGTGTTGGAGCAGTTCATGAAGAACTTTAGTCCAAGGGAAGGATTCACGTTGGAGAAGTTCATGAAGAACCGTCTCCCATGGGAGGGATCCCACGCTTGAGCAGAAGAAAGACTCCTCTCCCTGAGCACCATCAGGAACAACCTGTGATTAACTGATCGTAGCCACCATTCTCCATCGCTCTTTGTCACTGTGGGGGATGAGGTAGAGCCTGAGAAGGAGGGAGGACTAAGGGAAAGTTGCTTTTAAGGTTTATTTTACTTCTCATTACCTATGCTCTAATTTTGAATGGTAATAAATTCAGTTAATATCCCCAAGTTGAGTCTGTTTTGCCTGTGACAATATTTGGTGAGTGATCTCTTTCTGTCCTTATTTCAACTCACAAACCTTTTGTTTTATTTTCTTTCCCCTGTCCAGCTGTGGAAGGGAGTGACAGAATGGCTTTTGTGGGTGCCTAGCATCCAGCCAGGGTCAAACCACCATAAATTCTTCTGAAGTTTAGCCCTAGCAGTTTTTAAGAGGGAGCTGGCAGAAGAGCAGGTTACGTGTCTGAATCTGTTTTTACAAAGAAAACTCCTCATGTCCATGTAGTGTGATTAGAGGCTGAAGAAAACAGTCCCAACATACTACTACATTTTCCAAGAGGAAACACGCTGAACTTTGAGACAGTACGTAATTCAGGAAGAAGAGTAATAGAATGGGTATTGAAAGAATTTCCTGCCAAAGTACAAATATTATCAATATGTAAATCTTCACAGGAGGTACTTAATGCTTTTGATATTAAATACTCTGCCTATGCAAGTCCTTTCCTATTGCTCAATCCTCTTCAAAACTATTGCGAAGCTTTCCAGATGAGGAGATTATGTCAAGAATCCTCTGCCTAGATGGCATTTCTCAAGTGCATCCAAGTCTCATAAATTTCATTACAAGGTCACTTAGAAAGTTCTCTTGGTTGTCAATAAAGCCAGTTTTAAACCCAGAAAGATGCCTCAAAGCACTTGTTACATGTTAAACCACACCTCTGTTCATTACTGTTCTACTTCGTAACACCCACCTCTATCATCATTCACAAATGTAACCTGATTGTTGCCAGTAGTTCCCATCTTTCTTCTGCCATAAATATCAAAAATTCAGCTACTTCTACAATGCATGTAAATGATACCTTAAACAGCTACCTTGGGCCTGAATTAAATTTGCAGTTTTTTTAAGTCAAGTGTTGTATTTGTTGAATTTTCTTTTTCTCAGTTCACTACAAGCTTTTCAGAGTCACTTAGATCTGCAAGAAAAGGCTTTTGGAAACCTCTGCCCATCTCAACTGCTCCATCTGCAGGGAAAAAATGATCAACCTAAAATCACAGCTTCATTAGTGTCTGTCCTTATTTCAAATCCATATACTATCCAACTAACCCATCACCTTTCAAGATATTTACAGCCAAATAAATAACTGGCTAAGAAGATATGTCTTCTGTCTTTCCAAGTTTTAATTAGCAAGCAACTCAGAGCCACCGACAAATGCCCATCCGTCTGCCTTCTTCCTCTCGCTCTTCCCATTTGACCCCTGGCCATAGCATCTGAATTCCACTTTGATGCCACAAGTCTTGAATCAAATTGTAAATCCTTTTTGGGAGACCTCATACCTTGCTATGAACAATAAGTGTGCAAGATGATGTACAGTGCTAATCCTAACAGGACCTCCAAGCATTACTGAAATACAATATAATTTGAATCTGACAAGTATACAAATAGTCAATGAAAGAGATTTGCAAAACACAGATTAGGGAAGTTTCTCAAATACAAAATATGGGTTTTTTGACATTGCAGATACTGTTTTACCTACCTACATGACAATTTTTTGTAAGAACTCTGACCAGGACATTAGCTCCTTTAAAAAAAAAAGTCAGAAAGTCTATAAAGTCTTAGGACATCTGTATCTTATGTGAAATGTAAAGGGACAGATTCATGTTTAGATTATGACCTCTCATACTTTTATACAAACATGCATATAAACATATTTGAGAAAAAAGGATACGGACAACAAGAAAAAAACAATTAACAACAAAACTTGCTTTACCAAAAGCATAGCTACTTAACATATGTACCAAGCAGATGCATATCTTCTCTATGTGCTCTCAAGAAGGAATACACTAGTGCTTTCAGTATCAACTTAAATCAGCTATGTGCTACAACCTCACTGCTCTTTTTCTGGTATGACAGCAATCACCATTAAGTACTGTCCCAGTCACATAAATTGTTCTCTGTGTCTTAGGGTCGTATTTTAACAACAGGGTCCACCCACGCATATAATTAGTTGGCATGATGGGAATCTTGAAATTGCCTGAGCTGACTTCTAGAAAAGTATGAAAAGTATGAATCAACTTTTAGCACTTCCTCCTTTTTTTTCTCTCTTTGAAAGGGAGGGTGAAGGGGAAGATCACTGACCCTCAAACAGCTGAGATGCTATGATATATCAGAGGTGAACCCGAACACATGAAATCTCCCTGACGTCCCCATAATTTTTCAGGGTTGGACCTCCTCCAGGAAAAAAAAAAATTCAGTACTTCCCCCGCCCACCCCCAACAGGTTTCTCTTACGGGTGAATTTCTAGCTTCCAGAAGTCCTTTAAGTGATTATTTCCTACAAGGCTTAGGATTTCAAATTCTAAATGAACCATTGCAGAGATGATAAAGACGTGAAATAATCTTGTGAAAACTTTCTAACGGAGTCTAAAAAAAAAGCCAAGTAACCTCTACAACCAAGCAAGTCCGAAAACTTAGAACTGAGTTTGCAGTTAAAAATATAACCTGATTCCATTTTTGATTCTTCCTATCAGAGATTGAATGATTTCTAGATATCAGATATAGACACAGACATCACAATAAAGATTAAGCAGTATGTAGAAAAGTTTGGCCTAATTCATATGCCTGTGATAAATGAAATGCAAGTTTTAAACAGACAGCTATGTTTTAGGTGTCAAACATTTCTTGACGTCTGTGGCAGTTGGCAGCTGCAAACATCCGACTGAAAGCCCCATCTGCTGCTTCACAGCTTCCAGTCGAGGATGTTTACAGTCGCTCACTGTCAACAGCAATACACATTCCTTGGCTGTTTATTTTATATTATTAACATGCAGAAGCCTCCAAGCAGGTTAGTTAAGATCACTACAACTTCTGTTGCTGTGTTGCTGCCCGCAGATGTACACGGGACTGTTTTTATAGTATTTACTAATGAAATAAAGTACAACTTCCAGAGGAACATTTGCAAACAGCCAGGCATTTTTTTCTGTTCAAGCATTATGCTTCTAGTATTATGTTGACTATTTTACACCGAGTAAAAATTAAATAAAGACGTACAAAAGGAGCCACTTGCTTCCACTGTTGTATTTGTTTTTGTTCTCCAAGAGACTTGAGCAATCCTGTCACGTTCATACAAAAACTGCATTACTCTACAACAAAGTTCACTTATCAGCACAGCAACTAAAGATAGTAACCGGCACAAAAATAGAACCAAACCCTTCCTAAGGGTATTTCTATAAAGTATCTGGGATGACTTCCTTCCCCACAGAAAAGTGGGTGTAAGGAAATTATATGATATTAGAAGTTAGCTCATGCAATATTTGCTTCTAAATAAAACCATGGAAAAAACCCCACCACCCAGCCCACAGGGGACTGTGGGGAAGAGGGAAGAAGTTGTACAGCAAGCTCTGCAAAGGTTTCAATAAATTTCAGACCTGCTACAAGATTTCTACAAATCATCTGAGCTAACCAGTTGCTGCTACACTTCATGTAGAGTTGGCAGAATAGCATTTCTCACCAAATGAAAAAGCCAAAAAGATTTGGCGTAACAATGTCTCGGTTGTACAGTTCTGCTGTTTGTTTTTTGTTTTATCTCCCATTTCCTTATTAAGTTAATGATGGGGAAAATTAAAGATTAATCACTCAACTATTTTTCTGAAGTCATCTGAAACCGCAGCAGGCAAGCAGAGTGATTATATCACTCTAATTAGAAGGTGTTTTTCCTTGAAACTTTCTTACCCCCAAATGAAATTACCACACTGTAAACTGAGCAGGTTATGAAAAGACTGTAGCTGGAACGCAGAAGCCTGTGGCGTATTTACTCAAACTGGTAAGTGTGAAGGATCTCTATAAATCACTTTCAAAACTCAGGGTTATATTTTCTATACTAAGGTTAAGAAAATTAATCTTTCAGGCAGCAGGTGAAAACAAGCAAAATTATGCTGGGGCCTTTCCCTTTATTCAATATCAACTTTGAGCTACTAAAGCTTCCTAGGGAATCACATTTTCTCAATGGGTCAAGTCACTAAGGAAACAAAGCAAACTTTATCAGTGCTGCACAACTCTACATTCCAGGAATTCCTAGCACTTGGCATCTATATACCACACCAGAGCCACAGGATCCACTCACCCTCTCCTTAGGAGAGCTAACATGACAAGCTATGAAACTCTCAGTAAGGTCCCCAACTTTTCACAACATTGGCAATACGAGGAGTTACTGGCCATTCCTCCTCGTGAGGTCTACTGAAGGACAGTAAGAAAATATATCTACTATAACAGTATTTGGGGAAAAAAGGAAAAGAGAGTTCCTCTTTTGGCAAGTTCCATCTTATTTATTACAAACCAGCTAAGAAAAACACTTACATCACCTTGTAAAACAATATGTAGATAGTAACAAGAAAAGCCAACAAAAAAACCCCTCAAATGCAAAACACTGCAGAATGAAAGTATTTCAGCCTAATTACACCTAGTCATGACACTAAAATTATCATTTCATTTGTAAATACAATGGCCTAATATCTACAGCTTAAAGAGGGAAAATGTAGGGAGCCTATAAAATGGAATTAATTAGATGAAGGACATTATATCAGCAGCAATATGCAATTCCACTCCATATATGGCTACCTTTCAATTTAAAAAAAAACCAAGCAGATTTACCCTATATGAAAGTCAAAACAAAGTCAATCTAAAACTGTGATGCACTTTGGCACACAGTATGGACTGTTATGCAGAAGAAGGCAATGAATCATCTTGACCACTCTGATATTTAATTTGTAAAATATTCCTACAGAGGTGTTTAGTAAGAAAGTGTCCAAGACTCAAGTAGCAATCAATAGGGCTTGATATGTGCTGATCTTCATAAGGTGAAACATCATATATACAGGTAAGATAAAAGGAACAACATTCTAACTTTTTGATGTCTTCATGAATTTATAGTTCATGTCCCAGAAGGAGAAAGGGGCAAACTGGTAGCACTTAAGCCCTGCTCAGTGAAAAAAAAGCTTTCCACTGCTTTTCTCTCCTTCCCCTGAAATTTCTAAGGCAGATGAATGGATTATTTGTGACAAAGAAAGAACTACAAAAACAAACAAACAAAGCAACTAAACCAAAACTTGCCAAGTGGTCCTAGAATTTAAAAACAGGGCCTCTACCTTTTCTGTTACCTTCATAAAGATGAGGTGATAGGGTAACTCAGACAGGTAAAGTAGTTTTTAATCATATCAGATTAACACTGTAATATCAATAGATAAAAATGCAAATTAAAAGCTGCATAGAATTTGCAAAAACTTAAATCGTGGCAATTATTTCCTAAGTTGCTTTATAGTTTACATTTTCAAATTTGCTTGTCAAAATTTTTAAGATCATCATTAAATATGGGAAAATATTATTCTTCCTCTTCCTGTCACTGACAGCACAAGAAGATTAAGCACACATTACTTATATGAACTCAAGTTCACAGCTGTTATGATACAGCATGAGTATCTCCAACTGTTGCAGATGAATCCAATTCTCCCAACTGCATTTGAGCTCTAAAATGCCTGAAGCAGCAGGCTCCCCCTACACTAAGGAGGCAGTTGCAGACAAGCAGTTGAAATTACACACCAAATGAGACACAAAACATCCAAATGTTTGGGAATGAGATGTAAAAACTATTGGTAAAATCATGAACAACATGTAGTGCCTAGTTTTCTCGAGCCTCTTCCCAAAATTCTCTCCTCAATGTCTCGTCATTAAGGATTTTAATCAGCTTTTAATCCACCCAAGTGAATGACTAGTACAGTGCACCTCACTAGCAATATACCTGCCAAAAAAAGTCCAAGAACTTACTTCTTGGGTATCAGCTGATCCCGCTTCACTCCCCTTCATAAGAGATGCCCACATCTCCAGGGAGAATTACATTCTTCGTCCGCCAAAGACTGCTCCTCGGATTCCCAGGAATCTGTATCACATACATGAACAGAAGTTATTGTAATTCCAGAAGTTCAGCAGTTCAGATCTCATAGTTCTCATAATTAGGACTGTCTGCAAGAAGTCAGATAGCTTTTAATAACCATTATTACAACTGTGTCCTTTTCTGGTACTGTCACTTAAAATTTAGAATGTGTTTAAAGTGACACATTACTACCACTGAATGCAGCTGTCTCTCAATTAGTGTAGATAAAGGTTAACTGCTAAGGCAGCATAAGTATTGAGAAATGACACTGAAGAATCTAAATTTCCCACCAGAGGTAGGCATAATGACTTCTCATTTATTATATTAAGAAACATACAGATTACACAACCAAAACCAACCAACAATCAATCTCAGATTTAACATCATTTCAGAAAAGCAAAATCCCCAGAGCTTTTAAGATGGAGAATAATTTATTAATGCAATCATTCTAGAGGAAGAAGGACATAGAGAACCCCTATGAAGATGGATGAATGAACAGATACACAAGACAGAACTACAATATTAGGCAAAATCCAAAGAAATAGAGATTGAGAAGAGCATAGAAAGAACACAATAAGGAGAACTAAAGTAAACCAACCTAAAGTAGAGGGAGAATACACACATGACAGTTCTGAAATCTCAGTTATGTGTACACAGCAACAGCAAAAGAACTGCAGGACATAGCACTTAACTGAAATGTATATACTAAAAAACAAATTATTAATCATTTTGCACTCCTGAAACCTTTTGAAGGTACTTGAACCCATTCTATATGTGCCACATGAAACAAAGATGCCTTTGATAAACACATCTCCACCAACCAGCTACAGCAACAAGTGAAGGCTAAAGAGGAGTATGAGCACTATTTACGCTCTGCTATAGCATCAGCGAACAGTACAGTGTTATTTACTCCTCTCCATTTCAATGTCATGAGGGAATCACTGGGAAGCCTGCAAACCTTAAATACTGGCTAGAAAGGAAGATGCAAAAGGTTCAACTGTCCTTTGGTATCAGCTGGCAGCAGTGGGCGACACCCAGGTGGTTCAAAGCATTCCTCTCCTTGTCGGCAGAGCCAAGTGCTGTGCCAGTTGCTGTTCCAGGAGCAGAGCAGCATCCGGCCTGAAACTGTGCCTAACTATGCTCCACTGCGTCACCTCCCAGTGCAGAGCCATTAAGTTTGTGGCTTCCCATTTCAGATAAATAGATAAAGACCATGCACTGGGTCAGCACAAGAATAAAGAGCATATATGAGACCAGAAAACAGTCCCCAATGGTAGTAACTTCACACAGTTTTATGGGAAAGCATTGTCCAAGAGAGCATAACATAACAGATCCCAAGCTTAGCAAGGAACATTTACTTAGATTTAACAGCATGAACAAAATACCTACAGCACACAACTCATTCATATGCACTGTCCATTTTCAAAGGGAAGGCAAAATACAGCTGCAGTGATAAGCCTCTGGCACAGGGGACACATTACAGGCATGGCACATAGCTGAGATCCCTGCACACAGGAGCAGACATACATTGGGCTGACCAGAACCATGTTCAAACACAAAATTCTGCCCCAAAATACTCCAAAAATTTCTAGAACACTTTCATCCTGTATTTTGCAAACTGTCTTCTAACTCACATTTCTTACTTCCTTTATTCAGGGCATGTAATTTGTGCTGAAGTCACATCCCTGGGGAACTATTTTATACCCTGCTTTAATCTTGCGAAAAGCATGGACTTTAACTCTGATCCTTGTGCTGGTCCAATGACTCGCACCTCACAGGCTACAAGTTTACCCTCATTCTTCCAATTTCAGGGTCAGGTTGTTAATGCAGGAATCAGTCTTGCTTGCCTATAGGTAGGACACTGCACCTACCCCAAATCCCCTGCAAGTACAGGGAAGGCCATTTTTTACTTCTCATCAGTCCTTCCCTCATTTAGAGCTCAAACTGGGACTCTAGAACTAGAACTCAAAACACAACTGGGACATAAAGACTATCAAAATAATTAGCATGATCATAATGTTTGTCCTTCATCCCCAGCAGATCAAAACAAATACAGCCTCTGACCACAACACTACTGTAACTTAACGTGCTCCACAGTGAACTGCACAATCCCCAGATGTTGCAGAAGAGTCTGCAAGGGTTCAGCTTACACATTCTTACCTATGAGGTTGTGCAATGCAATGATTACTCTTGTCCCAAAGGTACTTGAACATTACCAGAAATTAGTTCTAGATGAAAGAGAACTTCTGGATACTATGTGAGGCAAAACATCCACTAAAAGTGTGCAGAAAGAAACTCTGTTAACACCACCATGTTCTAAAGTAATTTTAAAATGCTTTATTATTCATAGCACTACACAAGTAAAACTTAACACCAACATTTAAAGAACAAAACTACAGTTCATGTGCAGCAAATGCACTAACCTTTGCACACATACGGACTGGGGCAATACACCTACTCAAGTCTCATTCTTCATTTATTTCCAACAGCCTCCCCTCTCCTTGGGTGCGACCAGGCTTATGAAATGAGGGAACAGAATGAGGTGAACATCAGTAGTTAAACACTTGCTTGTTCCCACAGTTTGAAATTAAACACTCTGACCTACCAGATAAAATGCTGACATCATATTGACAGGGCCATGAACCTGACTCTTAATGTTAACCTGTATCCTCATCACCCTGAAAAAGGTCTTTCCTCCCAACTTTTCAGAAGCAGAAGCTACAAGAAACTAATAAGCACGTGATAAAAAAACACCCACCAAGTTAAAAGAGAAGCACAATTCAGTCCTACAAAGCAAGCAGAAAACATTAGACTGACTAGTGAAGCAAGAGGAGAGAGGGCTTACCAGCGTAAGTGCCCTAGCTAAGACACCATGGAAGCTCCAAAGTGCTCAAAAAACTACCACACAGCAATCAACACTGACATCCCAAAGAATGCATACACTAAAAAGTTCTTTAAGAGAATAAGGCAGAGTGAGCCCCTCTGAAACAGCTAAAACAGAGCTGCATGTGAAAAATGACAGGTAGGAGGAGGGCACAAAGTGAGAAGAAACCCCTACTGTTAACTTCAGGCATTGGGAATTTAGAATTATCCTTCATCCTCACCTTCACCCCAAAGTTTTCAGTGTAAGTCACAGAGTTACTCTAAATGCTGCCCACACACAGCCTTCCACAGACGCAAACAGGTTGTTTTACTCCATTTTACTACTGATAGCAGAAATAACTTCCCCAAGATTACAGCAAAGGAACAGAAAAAGAAACAGGA
>VZRQ01002300.1:564-11679 GCA_013397975.1 Machaerirhynchus nigripectus
TCCCCGCTCCAGGAAGTCACCGGGATTGGCACAGTTCCCACACCAAGGCCCCCCTGGGATTGGCAGAGCCCCCAGTTCCAAGACTTCACCTGGACTGGCAGTGCTCCCAGTTCCAAAAACCCACCAGGATTGGCACAGCCCTCACAACAACAGCCCATCAGGTCTGGCACAGGTCCCAAATCCAAAAACCCACTGGGATTGGCACAGTTCCCAAATCCAGGAGTCCACCAGGACTGGCACAGCTCCCAATTCCAAGAGCCCACCAGGATTGGCACAGCCCCCGCAACAACAGCCCATCAGGTCTGGCACAGGTCCCAAATCCAAAAACCCACTGGGATTGGCACAGTTCCCAAATCCAGGAGTCCACCAGGACTGGCACAGCTCCCAATTCCAAGAGCCCACCAGGATTGGCACAGCCCCCGCAACAACAGCCCATCAGGTCTGGCACAGGTCCCAAATCCAAAAACCCACTGGGATTGGCACAGTTCCCAAATCCAGGAGTCCACCAGGACTGGCACAGCTCCCAATTCCAAGAGCCCACCAGGATTGGCACAGCCCCCGCAACAACAGCCCATCAGGTCTGGCATGGTTCCCAAATCCAAAACCCCACCTGGACTGGCACAACCCCCACACCAGCGACACACCAAGACCGGCACAGCTCCCAACTCCAAGCGCCCACCATGACTGGCACAGCTCCCAACTCCAAGAACTCACCGGGATTGGCACAGTTCCCACACCAAGTTCCCACTGGGATTGGCAGAGCCCCCAGTTCCAAGATCCCACCAGGACTGGCACAGCCCCCACACCAGTAACCCCTCAGTGGGATCTGGGACCGTTTCCTGGTGGGTGGCACAGCCGGGGGGGTGGGGGACACCAGGGCCGTGGGCATCTCCCTGCTGACTCAGCATCCCGCCTGGCACGGCCCCGGAGCAGCCGGGGAGGGCCCGAGGTCCCGCAGGGCACTTTCCCACAGTCCCAAGGGGCACAAGGTCGGGCGTTGACCCCGGGCGGTCACCACGGGCCAGCTTCGCCCAGTGCCACCAGTGCCACCAACCCCGGTGGCCTTACCCCGAGTGGCAGAGGTTGGATCTGGNCTGTCCCTCCAGGCCTTGTCCCCAGCCCCTCTCCAGCTCTCCTGGAGCCCCCTGAGGCCCTGCAAGGGGCTCGGAGCTCTCCCTGGATTTTTCCCTTCTCCAGGGGAACATTCCCAGCTCTCCCAGAGCCGAGGGGCTCCAGCCCTTGGAGCATTCAGCATTCCCAGGACAACCAGGATCCATCTTGGTGACCTGGGAGGACAAAAACCATCACTCCCAACATTCCCCTTTCCTTTTTTCCCCACTTTATCCATGGAGCCACACGATCCAGGATATCCCTGAGGTCAGTTTGGGATGGGTTTTCCCGGCCGTGTCCCCCCAGTTCCCGGTGCGATCCCAGCCCCTCCCTGGCAGGGTGAGGACAGAGCCGCCCTCGATTCCATCCAAGACACAACGCAAACATTCCCGAATTATCAGCACGAATCCCAAACCGTTCCCAGAGGGGACGAAACCAACCCTGCCCCAGCCCCGCCAGCAGGACCCTGAACCTGGAGATCTCGGAGCGCTCCAAACCCACCCCGGCCCCAAAAACCCGGAATGAGGGACCGGCTGCCGCTGTCACCACTTCCCAAAATCAGGGCAGGGACTCCGAAGAGGGAAGTGCTGCGGTTTGGGGCTCCTCACGCCCCGCCCCCCGCTGATAAAGGGACGTCCCTGAGCGCGGGCACGGGCGGCTTTCTGATGCCACCACTCCCCAGGTGGCACCGCCGGAGCCACCGCCACCGCCAGGTAACGCCGCGGTTCCCGGGGGATGGGAAAGGATGGGAATTCTGAGGGCGAGGAATGGGGTGGGATGAAGGCTCGTGGAGGATCCCTTTGGGATGAGCGTCGTCCGTCTCCTGCCAGGAGCCAGGGAAGTGCCTGGAATTCCAGGAATCAGATCCAGGCTTGGAGGGGTTCATACCCACCCCTTATCCCAGGGAATGGTGTCCCACCGCCCCGTGGTCCCTGTTTCTCGGGTTTTTGGGATGTGATGGAGCTGCAGGGTGTCACACCAGGAGTGTCCCCTCTCCGTGCTCGTTCCTGTGCCAACGGGTGACTTCTAAACCTCAGGGATGGGTGGGACAGCAGGAAAAAATTCCTCCCTGTGAGGGTGGGGAGGGGATGGGCTGGAATTCCCAGAGCAGCTGTGGCTGCCCCTGGATCCCTGGGAATGTCCAAGGCCGGGTTGGACATTGGGGCTTGGAACAACCTGGGACAGTGGGAGGTGTCCCTGCCCATGGATGGGGTGGGATGAGATGGGATTGAAGGTCCCTTCCCACCCAAAGCATTCCAGGATTCTGGAGCCCCTCGGCTCTGGGAGAGCTGGGAATGTTCCCCTGGAGAAGGGAAAAATCCAGGGAGAGCTCCGAGCCCCTTGCAGGGCCTCAAGGGGCTCCAGGAGAGCTGGAGAGGGACTGGGGCCAAGGCCTGGAGGGACAGGAGCCGGGGAATGGCTTCCCACTGGGAAAGGGGAGCTTGGGGTGGGATGTTGGGAAGGAATTCCTGGCTGGGAGGGTGGGGAGGGGCTGGGCTGGAATTCCCAGAGCAGCTGTGGCTGCCCCTGGATCCCTGGGAATGCCCAAGGCCAGGCTGGATGGACTTGGATCCACCTGGGACAGTGGAAGCTGTCCCTGCCCATGGGATTGAGATGAGATTTCAATCCCTCCCATCCCAACCCATTCCCTAAATCCCATTTAGGGACACCGGGGACACCTTCCCCTCCCCAGCTCACTCCAAGCCCCATCCAGCCCCACACCAAAAGCGTTCTCCCAGAAATATTTACAACCCTTGGAATTCCAGGAGCAGCAGGACCCCACCAACAGGCCACTGTCCCCCCTGGGTCCCCATCCCGAGCATCCCCATCCTGCCCTGAGGGTCCCCCGGGAATCGAAACTGGGAGAAACCCCGGAAAAGAAACGAAACTTGGCTCCGGCACGGGTTGGGGGCTGGATCCCGGCGCTTCCTTCCTCTTCCGCCACCAACCCCGTGACAATTTGTGTCTTTGCATCGTCCCCCCCTCTGAGCATCGACGCCCACGGGGACATCCCAGCCATTCCCCGTGCTCGCCAGCCCGGGAAAAATCCCGAACAAAGCTCCTCGGAGCGGGAAATCCACCCCGAAATGCCAGGAGCGGCGAGGAAATTGGAGGCAGATGTGGGGAAAAGGAGGGCTCGGCAAAGGAGGGAACGCTGGAGAGGGAAAGGCCGGAGCGGGGGGCTGGGAGCGGCCTCGTTCCGCAGGGAGAGATCCGGGAGTCCTGGGAGAAGGACGGGAACTCGCAGCGATCCGCTCGCTGCTTCCCGCCACATCGGGGGCAAATTCGGGGCACAACGATCCCGGTTTGTCCCGGAATGGTGGGGGCAAAGCTGAAAGGAATGTCAGGATTTGTCTGGAGCTGCAAAAAGCCGTAAAACCTTCTAAATAGTTCTGTTCTTCTTTTTGTTTTTCCTCATCTTTTCCTTTTCTTCGTTTCTTTTTCTTCTTTTTCGTTTCCCTTTTCAATTTTATTTTCCTTTCCCTTTTTTCTTTTCATTTTCCTTTCCCTTTTCAATTTTATTTTCTGTTTTTCCCTTTTCTTTCCCTTTTTTTATTCCTTTTTTCATTTCTTTCTTTCTTTCTTTCCTTTCCTTTTTTTCCTTTTTTTTCCCTCTTGCCTTTTCCTTCCTATTCCCTTTTCCCTTTTCCCTTTTCCCCTTTCCCCTTTCCNNNNTTCCCTTCCCTTCCCTTCCTTTCCCTTCCCTCTCCCGGGGACTCTCCTGATGCCCGCCGTGCTTCCAGCAGGATTTATCCCGCAGGGATCCATCCCACCAATTCCAAGGTCCCCAGCCACCTCTCCTTGTCCCCAGGATCCCCTGTGCCCGTGTGACCCCGTGTGACCCCGTGTCCCCCGTGTCCCCTGGCAGCGCCACCATGCGCCTGCCCCGCTGCCTTGTGCTCCTGGCCAGCCTGGTGCCACCAGGTACGGGGACAGTGACACCCTCGGGATTGTCCCCTGCGGGGTCGGAGGCCGGGATTGGCCCCAGGATGGGCGGGAATGGGAGCCGGGCATGGTGCCCAAGGGATGGGCGGGAATTTAGGGGATTCCGAGGCTGCTCCTGATGCAGCGGGGTGTGGGGTTTTCCCGCACATTCCCCTCCTCCTGGAGGGCAGGGATGGGGTGACAAGGGGACAGCCAGGCCACGGGAGCAAGGACAAGGAGCTGGGGTGAGGAAAGGGGGTGAGGAAATAAATTTGCGAGGCCGGGAGGTCACTTCCCCCTTTTCCCTCATTATTCAGGCCCGAAAGATCCAGCTTTTCCCAGTTATCCCCCCCTCCTCCACCCCAAAACCTCCTCTCAGGCAGGGTGGGGGGTTCATCCCAAATCCCACCTCCTGTCCCACCTTCCCTGTCCAGCGGAGGTGGCAGGTCCCCTCCTGGGGGGGAAGAGGGGACACTTCCAGCTGCCTGATCCTGATTTTCCCCGGCACAGCCCTCAGCTCCTGGGGGGTCTCCTACCCCGAGTCCCTGCAGGCCATCGGGGGGTCCTGCCTGGTTGTCCCCTGCACCTTCAGCTACCCCGCAGACGTGACAACCGCCGATGGCATCGTGGCCATCTGGTACAGGGACTACGATGGCCAGCGCACCCTGGTGCTCCACTCCGCCACCCCCCAGGATGTGGACCCTCATTTTGGGGGTCGTGCCCAGCTCCTGGGGGACCCCATGGCCCGGAACTGCACGCTGCTGCTGCGGGGGGTGACGCCGGGTGACAGCGGGCCCTACAGGTTCCGCTTCGAGATCGTCAACGGCGACCGCTGGTCGGCGGTGCGGGATGTGACGCTCAGCGTTTCGGGTGGGTGGAACACGGGCATTCCCGAAAAATTCCCTTCCTGCCCATTCCATGTGGTCGCCCCAACCTCTGCTCTCCATCGCAGAGGATCTGGAGCGTCCCAGTGTCACCGGCAGCGAGGAGCAGACCGAGGGACAGAAGTCCACCTTGGAGTGCTCCACGCCCTACTTTTGTCCCTGGGGTGACATCGTCCTGCACTGGGAGGGCTGGGACCCCCGGGTGTCCGAGGTGTCCGGCCACGTCCAGCTGGACACCAGCGGGGTCAGCCACCAGGTGGACCTGACCAGCTCCTTCTCCTGGAAGGACCATTCCAAGAGACTGCTCTGTGAGGTTTCCCACGGATCCCGGAAGGCGAGCACGGAGGTGGTGCTGCGGGTCAGGCGTACGTGGGCTGGGGACAGGGGACACCTCTGCCACCCCCTCCTCCCCCGCAGCCTTTTCCTCCTGTTTCTCCCTCCCTTTCCCGCTCCCCGGCCACGTCTGTGCCTTAGGTGCCACCTCCTGTCACCCACCTCCTCCCCGCCTCCCCTTTTCCCTGCCCCGAGGTGGCGGCAGCACCCTGTGCCCACCGTGTCCCTCTGTCCCCACCACAGACGCCCCCAAGGACACCCGGGTGTCGCTGAGCCCTTCCTCGGGGAACATCGGCGTGGGCGACGCGGTGACCCTGAGCTGCGAGGTTGGCAGCAGCCACCCCCCGGTGGCGGGGTACCGCTGGTACAAGGACGGGGTGGCCGTGGGCACCGAGCGGGTGCTGGCCCTGCGGGGGGTTCGCCGCGAGGACCACGGGCGCTACCACTGCGAGGCCCAGAATGCCCTCGGCACCGGGGTGTCACCCAGTGTCACCCTCCGCGTGTTCTGTGAGTGCCACGCCAGCTCTGCCGGGGTGGGGCATCGCGGAGTGTCCCAGACTGGGGTGGCACGAGTGGGATGGAGGTGGCCGGTGCTGTTGGAGGTTCAGGAATTGGGGTGTCCCTGCGGGAGGAGGGTGGTGGCCCCGTTGTGTCCCTCATCCTTGTGATCCCGCAAAACAGGGAGGGATTTCCAGCCGAGGACAGGGAGCAGAGCTGGGAAGGGGTTGGGAGCTTGTGGAGATCCAGAGATATGGTGGGAAGGGACCTTATGGATCATTCCCATCCCTGCCGTGGGCGGGGACACTTCCCGCTATCCCAGGTGGCTCCAGGCCATGTCCAGCCTGGCCTTGGACACTTCCAGGGATCCAGGGGCAGCCACAGCTTCTCTGGGAATTCCATCCCACAGCATCCCCGCTCTCACAGGGAGGGGAAGAGGCTCCTCTTCCCACCAGATCCCGCATCAAAGAGGATCCCAAAGACAAATCCCAGCCTCCCCTGCCCATGCTGGAATCC
Organism: Machaerirhynchus nigripectus; assembly: GCA_013397975.1. Taxonomy (NCBI): domain Eukaryota; kingdom Metazoa; phylum Chordata; class Aves; order Passeriformes; family Dicruridae; genus Machaerirhynchus; species Machaerirhynchus nigripectus. The sequence continues at coordinate 6,831 of VZRQ01002300.1, forward strand.
CACAGGGAGCACCTCCCCCCAGATGGGTCCCTCTGCTCCCCCCAAAACCCACCCTGAGGGGTGAAGAACCCCTCCCCACCCACCATCAGTTTAGTTTGCTCTAAAGCCAGGTGTCCCCAGCTGGTGGCAGGTGACAAACCCGAACATTCCCCAGCTCTGTTGTCACCCCTGAGGGGCTCCCATCTTCTCCAGGGCTCTGGGATGGGGGATTTGGGAGTGGGGTCCCGTTTTCCCGCCTCCAGGACCACCCTGAGCGTGTCCCTTCTCCCTCAGCCGCAGAGCTCTCAGCCAGCCCCGCCTCCGAGGTGCGCGAGGGGACGGCCACCACCTTGTCCTGCGACGTCCCCGGGCGGGAGGGACACCCCGAGGAGCTGACCTACACCTGGCACAAGAACGGCGTGTGGCTCAAGGAGGGCCCGGCCCACACCCTCCTCTTCCCCGCGGTGGCCGCCGGTGACGCCGGCTACTACTCCTGCCAAGTGACCAACAGCCAGGGCAGTGACACGGCCCAGGCCATCAGGCTCAGCGTGACGTGTGAGTGCCACCAGCTCCTGCCACACGGGGCTCTACAGACCTCCCAAAATCCCCTGGAAATCCCCCAAAAAATTCATGGCAGAACCTCTTCCCGAGCGCCCCAGGGGCAGATGGGAGGGGGATTTCAGCCCTGCTGGTTGAATTTTCTGGGAATACGACAAATTTTGGCCATCAGCCGGGTGTGAAGGTGGCATTAAGTGACATCTGGGAGTGGTCAGCATCTCCCGCTAATCCCATCCATTCCATAAGATTTGGGGAGGCTTCTCATGGAGAATCCAGTGGGATAAGAACGGCTCAGGAGGTTTTGCGGGGGAAAATAACCCAGCCCTGAGCTGGTTGTGACAGTTTTGGGGTAAATCTGACCCGGTGACACACGGGACAAGCAGATTGTGACATCCAGGGTGGGTGAGGGGACAATTCCCATCCCTGGAAGTGGTCAAGGCCAGGTTGGACAGGGCTTGGAGCCACCTGGGGTAGTGGAAGGTGTCCCTGCCCATGGGACGGGATGGGATTTAATGTCCCCTCCAACTCTAACCACTCCGGGATTTTCCTCATGGCCACACCACGGGGACATCCCGACCTCAGCGTCCTCTCCCATCCCACAGATCCACCCCGAATTCCCACCCTCACGCTCCTCCAGGAGACCCAGGGTGGCCGGCTGGTCATTGTCCGCTGCACCGTGGACAGCCACCCTCCGGCCACCCTGGCCATCGACCGCGACGGCACCGTGCTGGCCACCAGCGGGGCGCAGGTGGCCCTGCGACGGCGGCTCGTTGTCACCACCTCCCACAATTCCCTGCGGCTGGAAATCCGGGATGCAGGACCCCGGGATAGCGGGAAGTACGGCTGCACCGCCAGCAACGTCCACGGCAACGCCAGTGCCACCAAGGTCCTCGTGACCCGTGGTGAGTCCCGGGGTGCTCCCGGATTTGGGGTGACGATGAAGCCCCAAAACTGAGGGGACACGCAGCCCTGAGAGCTGGAGGGACCCCTGTGGTGGCACTGGGGGACATCGGTGTCTTGGGGGCTGTGCGGTGCCCCCCTCCCGAGTGGGGTCAGAGCCGCTTTTGGAGCTGGAGATGCCCCCGGGTTTTGTTTCCCAAAATGCCAAAAATCAGGAGAATATTTATCCAGAACTTTTCTGCCCCATCCGTCCCCATCAGTCACTGTCCCCTGACCCCCAAGTCTGGATAATTTGGGGTGACAGAGGCAGCAGAGGGAGAGAAAAGTCCCCCAAATCCATCTCCAAGAGGAACATCCTTTAGGATGGCCAAAAAAACCCCAGGAGAGACCTCAAATTCCAGTTCCCGAGAAACCAAACCTGGATTTGGGTGTCCCAGTGGGGAACTGGAAGTCGAGCAAGGCCCAGCCGGTGGGAAGAGGGGAAAGGGTTTATCCTGGGAAAAACTCACCTGGATGAACCCGGCACTTGGAAAAAGCGGGAAAGGGTCAGGAAAGGCCCCGTTTGCCTGTGCGGTGTCCCCAGGGAATGTCACCCCCCCAAAGACCCACAGACCCCACAGGCTCCAGAGAGGGAGGGGACTCAGGGAAGCCCAACAGGGAATTGGAGCTGGATGGAGCCATGGGAAGCATTTCCCTCCTTCCCTGATATCCCTCTCCCACCCCTCCTCCAGCTGCAGAGCTCCGGATCCAGCCCTCGGCAGAGGTGCCGGAGGGGACCGCGGTCACCCTGACCTGCCTGGGGACAGGGGACAGGGAGGAGGAGGAGGAGCCGCTCTACACCTGGTACAGGAACGGCCGGAGGCTCCAGGAGAGCTCATTCCCGACCCTGCAATTCCCATCGATCCGCGGGGACGATGCCGGCGCCTTCCAGTGCCAGGTCGGGAGCGGGAATGGCAGTGACACGTCGGAGGCTGTCCCGCTCCGAGTGCTCTGTGAGTGTCCTGCGGGAATTCCAGAGGGTCCTGGGGCTGGGCTGGGGGTGCTCCCACCCCGAGGTTTCCCCCGTCACCACCAGCCACGGCCAAAGAGCTCTTGGGTGGGAACGTGGGGAGGGTGGAAAATTCCCTTTGGCGGGTAAATCTGGGATCTTGGGGGAGGAGGAATTTGGAGAATTCCCACCTTCCCAAGAATCAAAGGGTTTTAATAACAATAAATGTTTAAAAATAATAAATTATCATAGAACCAGGAGTGGTTTGGATTGGGAAGGACCTCAAAGCCCTTCTCATTCCAATCCCTCTTCCCTGGACAGGGACGACTCCCACTGTCCCAGGTTGCTCCAAATCCCATCCAACCTGGATGTCCAAGAGCTGCTCAAGCAGCGCTGGGAAGCACCAATCCCTTGGATTCTGGGAGTTTTCCCAACCTCTTGGATCCAGTTTTACCTCTGTTTTGGGTTGGGAGGGACTTCGAGGACCATCTCATTCCAATCCCTCTTCCCTGGGAAGAGTGGGACACCTCCACTAGACCATGTCCAACCTGGATGTCCAAGAGCTGCTCAGGTGGCGCTGGGAAGCACCAATCCCTTGGATTCTGGGAGTTTCCCTCAACCTCTTGGATCCACTTTTACCCCTTGTTTGGGTTGGGAGGGACTTCGAGGACCATCTCATTCCAATCCCTCTTCCCTGGGAAGAGTGGGACACCTCCACTAGACCGTGTCCAACCTGGATGTCCAAGAGCTGCTCAGGTGGCGCTGGGAAGCACCAATCCCTTGGATTCTGGGAGTTTTCCCAACCTCTTGGATCCAGTTTTACCCCTGGTTTGGGTTGGGATGGACCTCAAAGCCCTTCTCGTTCCAACTCCTCTGCCGCTGGAGGGTTCCCACTATCCCAGGTCATTCCAAACCCCATCCAACGCTGGAAGCACCAATCCCTTGGATTCTGGGAGTTTTCCCAACCTCATGGATCCAGTTTTCCCCCACAGACCCCCCGAGGCAGCCGGTGCTGAGCTCGTTCCTGCAGAGCTGGGGCGGGCGCCTGGGCACCATCCAGTGCTCCGTGGAGAGCGATCCCGTGTCCAACCTCACCCTCCGGAGAGGGGACGATGTCGTCGCCTGCACCCGGGGCTGTCCCCAAGCCACCAGCCCCAGGGTCCACGTCACCAGGTCCTACAACAGCCTGAAGGTGGAAATCCGGGATGTGGTGGTGGAGGATGAGGGGATTTACGTGTGCCAGGCTGGGAATTCCCAAGGGAGCGCCAGCGCCACCGTGGATTTCCAGGCTGACAGTGAGTGGGGAGAGGGGACAGGGGACGGGATTGTGGCATTTGGGAATGTCCTGGGAGAGGGGAGTGCGGGAAGGGAATGCCGGAGAAGGGGAAGAGCTCAGGAGACGGTGGCAGGAGGAGCAGAAATGTCACATGGAAATGCCACATGTCCATGAAACCCGGACATGGAGGGTCCTCCATGACATTCCAGCCCCTGGTGGGGATTCCATGGCTGGGTGTGACAGGGACACCGAGCAAAATGTGACCTAAGGACGTCCCCGGGCTGGTGGCACTGCCAGGCTCAGAGCTGTCCCCACCATGGCACTGCGGGATCAGCTGGAATTTGCCCTCTGGAGTAGCCACACTTTGGTCCTTTGGTGGCTTCGGGCGTTGTCACCCCAGCGTTGACACCAGACCCTGTTTTCCTCCTGCCTGCAGCTGCCAATGTCACCGTGTCCCCGTCCCCCCGCGTGCTGGAGGGTGACAACGCCACCCTCACCTGTCACCTGAGCAGCGGCTCCCCGGCCGTCCCCAACGTCACCTGGTACCACAACGGGCAGCAGATCGCCGAGGGCTCGGCCACCTCGCTGGCGCTGCGGCCAGTGGCCAGCAGGGATGCCGGGCTCTACCGGTGCCGGGCCAGCACCGCGGGCGGCAGCCGGAGCTCTCCCGACGTGCTCCTGGATGTGCTGTGTGCGTGACTTCCCTTCCCTTTAATCCTTTCCCTTCCCCTTCTCCTTTCCCTTTTTTCCCTTTTTTCCTTTTTTTCCCTTTTTCCCTTTTCCCCTTTTCTCTTCCCCTTTCCCTTTTTTCCATTTTTTCTGTTTTTCCCTTTTCCCCTTTTCCCTTTCTCCTTTTCCTTTTTCTTTTCCTTTCTCTTTCATTTTCTTTTCCCCTTTTCCCTTTCCCTTTTTCCCTCCCCTTTCTCCTCTCTTTCCCTTTTCCCTTTTTCCCCTTCCCCTCTCTTTCCCTTTTCCCCCTTTCCCCCTTTCCCCTTTCCCCTTTTCCTTTTCCTTTTCCTCTTTTCCCCTTTTCCCTTCCCCTTTTCCCTTCCCCTTCCATTTTCTTTTCCCTTTCCCCTTTCCCCTTTTCCCTTTTTCTCCTTTTCCCTTTTCCCTTTTCTCTTTTCCCTCCCCTTTGCCCTCTCTTT
>VZRQ01002306.1:6916-33537 GCA_013397975.1 Machaerirhynchus nigripectus
AGGACACCGGCCTGGGGCCTCCCGCGGGTTCCGAGACTCGGTTCGGAGCGGCGGCGGCGGCTCTCTGAGGGTCGGGCTTTGAGGGCTGACCCGAGGGGAAGTGGGGTTACCTGGGGTAGAGGATGTTGGGGTCCCCCCCCGCTGCAGCCCGGCCCGGCGACCTTGGGCTGCCCGCACCGCGGCGGACCGGGGGGCCTGCCCTGCCGGTGCCTCCGTGCCCGGGCCCGGGCCCGGCCGGACCTGCCGCGCTGCCCGGGGCTGACCGGGCTGCAGCGCTGGGGAGGCCTGGCCCTGCATCCCTTACCCAGGTCTGGGTGCCCCTCGCCGGGCCAGGGCACGGCAATGGCATCCCTGTCTCTCCGGGGATGCTGCTCTCCTCCCAAAGAAACCATCACCCCGTGCTCGGTATTGCGTGATGCGGGGAAGGAAGGTCTCCAGTCCGGCACCGTGTGCCGCGGAGGAGCTGTGGGAGCCAAAAACCAGCACCGTGTCCCTGCTGCGCTTTGTCCCCGAGGGTCCGCGGTGGTGTCCCCGCGCGCCACCGGCCGCCGCCGTGCTCGCCCGTCTGCCTAGCGCGGCACAAGATCCGTGTGTTTGCGGAGAATTATCCAGAAGAGGAGCAGAGGGAATTGAGCCACCTCTGCGTTTGTCAGAGAAATACTAAGGACGCATCTGTAACGCGTTTGCATGTGGAAAGGTTTTGTCTGTGGTTTGATGGGTTTCCAACTTTCATGTCCATGTGTTAATAGAGAAGTAATACTTGAGGTGAATGCTTGCCATTTCGTCTTCAAAGCAGTATGTTTTAGCATGGACCCAGTCTTGTTGAACGGGTAGACATAGCCATTCCTTGCCAGTTTGTGATGTTATTTCCTCCTGGATGTAGCCATTGCCTTGTATGTGACTGCCAAAAAATGTGAAATGACTCAGTTGCTCCCCTGTCTTTTAATGAAATTGAGCGTTATGCTTTCCTAAGATAACGTACAGGAGTTGGAGACATCTGCTTGCGGCCTGGAATGAGTTTAAGATACTGCACAACCTCACTGGGGAAGCTGGCTGTGAGACAGACTTGAAATTAGTGCCCTGCAAATTGAAAACGTCCTTTTACGGACACATGACTTGTCAGCCAAGGTCTTGGGCATCTGGTCGTGGCTGTGATTCATGGAGCAGTCAGCTGTAATGTCCTGGTGGTGCAGAGGGCTCTGTATGTGCCAACAGGGTTAAAGGTGTGAGAGCTGGGGCTGGGTTTGTGGGGGAGTTGGGGTTACCACCCTGCCATTGTCCCAGAGAACCCTTGATCAAGCCCACACTTATTGCAGGGATGGTTGGTGAAACCCCCTTCTCCCCAGGTGGGCAGGGTGGCCTTGTCACCACCAAGCTGAGCCCCTTCTCCTGTCCTCTGCCAGTGGGGAGGATGGGTGCAGAGGACGGGCTTGCCAGGCACTGTCCAACTCTCAGTCTCTAGTAGAGGTCAGAAAAATCATTGTGACTGCTGATAGTGGGTGCATATGTATCTTTTAATTGCTGGAGGAGACTTCTAGGAATGTATCCAAACTGCATGGCATTTCTGCAGCCTTTTGTCAGGGGCATAAAGAGGTGTAATCTTAAGAGCTGTCAGAATTTGAGATTTTGGAAGCACTTGACTGTTTGTGAATGTTGAATGGCCGAGTGATGCAGTGCGTCTGGAGAGGGTGGTTGATGGTCAGGACCTTTGGTGAGACACTTCTTGCTTTCCATGGGGCCTGCTTCAAAACTATTTCCCTCCCACTTTTCTGGTGTTTTTCTTTTATATTCTTGATGATCTTTTATCAGCTAAGCAAGGAAAAATAATACAAAGTCTTTATCTAGACTTTACATTCCTGATTTATATTTATCTCGTGGAGGATGTTTATACTGTCTGCTGGATAATTCTTTCATTACATAGGAGAATTACATACTTGTACAAGTGAGAAATAATTGGTACAAGTGTTGCTCTAATTTGCTGTTTAATCAGAGCCAAATGCAGTCTGGGGAAGTGAATACCATAATGCCAAGGTCATGACAAGGGATCTGATGTTCTGCCTAAAAGACAGTGTGAAAAACTTTGGCATGGAAGCCTGAGTTCAGGTTCTGCCTTGCTTTGCCATTTGACATCTGGCGTCTTGTGCAAGAGTTGTCTCAGGTTTGGGGGTTAAGCCCCCAGGTCTCAGCATTAAGAGCAGCAGAGGGGCAGGAGGTGGCTGCTGTTAGCACTGGCAGCGGTGGTGGAGCTCTGTGAGTGTTGCTTTATTTGGTTTTGTTGCAGGATGGTGCTGTTGTGTTTGTTGCAGCTGTTTGGAAATCTTCCTAAGGAAGTCTCCAAGGCCTCAGGGTTTGAAGTGATTCTCATTTGGGAAGAGGTGAGAAATTGTGTCAGAAGTACTAAGTGTCAGCTGTCAGTGTCCTGAACAGAAACACTCAACTAGATGAAGTATTGCACTGCAGCCTTTGAGAGCAGTTTTGTGCTGTGGGCCTCGTTCTGACACTGGGTCCCTTGGATTCAGAGCTGTAACATTCTTTATTTGCTGTGCTCTGCCTGAATGTCACCAAGAGGAGGCTTTGCCTTTGCCATGGTATCCTTTCTCATCATTCCTTTAGACCTGGCCACAGAAGTAGTCCCGAATATGCAGTGTTGACATTTCCAGTGAGCAGCACCGTTGCGTGTGTTCTGCTTTATCTGCACAGAGAGGCAATGGCCTCTCAGGGCTCCAAGGATTTCGGGAGGTGACAGTGCTGTACCTGCATATCCTCAAAAGGGAGGGCACAGACGTGCATTCAGCAAGATTTTACTCTAATGGTTTTTTCATCCCAAGGACCCTGGAGCGATTCAAACACCTGGACACTAAATCTTGCCCGTTTTATGTAAACTGATAGTTAATGTGTGGTGCTTTCAGGCTTGGGGTCATTAATTATAACATCTTTGTATATTTCGTATGATTCAGATAGTTTCTGTAAGAATTAGAGTAGGTAGTGGTGGCTTCTGTGGCATGGAGAAGCCCTAGCAAAAGGCTGTGTAAATCCTTCTAAGAAAGGAAAAAGTTAAATAGCTTCTCCAAGTGGCTGCTCCTTACTTTCAGTCTGCAATAGCCCTGCCTGATAATACAGCAAGAGAGTGTGTTGCTCTTTTTGTTCTTTTAATCTTGTTTGTGGCAAACACGCTTCACTTCCTCCCAAGCAACAACAGCCCATTCTGTCTAGGCAGGGGGTCACTCTGTGTATATGGGGAAAAAAAAGGCATCTGGTATGTTGGTGTGGTGCCAGCGTTCACACTGGCTTTAAAGGGATTCCATCTTTGTCTTCATTCCAAGAAGATGTAACCTGAAAATAGAGAGTACAAAGGACTCTCAGCCGTCCAGTGCTCACTGATGCTCCTGGAAAAAGCCTTCATGCATACAGAGGTTAAACTTTGTTTACCTTGTTGGTACCTCTTTATATGTTTTAAATTTGATCTGGTTTTGAAGATGAATAATGGAAGACAGTCTTGAACACCTTATCAGCAAAAAGCTTATGAGCTTAATGTATTCTCCTTCAGTGTTGAACAAGGGGATCCAAACCTACATTTAATATATACCCAGGATGACTAATCAGTGTGTTCGTATGTTGTTTATGATGGTGCTGTTTATATATAGCAGTGCTCTGGTACAGAGACACCATTTGGTGCCTGAAGACTGGTGACTTGTGCTGTTTCTTGGTGGTTGGGACAGAAAATGTTTCTTTTCTCTCCACTGGTTTGGTAATTGCTGTCAACTTTCTGATGTGTGTCAAAACCAGTCTGACCTTAAAACATTATTTCTTGCTTTTTTTCCACAGCATCCAATCTCTTGGTGTCTTGGCCAAGGAGGCTGTAGATTTTTAGGCAGAGTAGCACAATATACCTTATGGTTGCATACTTAACATGGAGGCTCAGCTGCTGTGACTGGAAATCACATTTTGCAGTAGCTGTTTCCTGGCCTGTACCAGATGTGAAGTGTGGTTTAACTGCATCGTAAAACCACAGGTGACTAGAAAAGAACCTACAGGAAATGACTTGCAGGCTGAATTCTGTGTGATGGTAAATGCCTCCTTGTAGCTTAGAGTGGCTTAACTTCTACCATTTATTTTGTTCCATCTGGATCACACTTATATTTAGGGATGAGGGGATTGATTTGTTCTTAATGAGAGCCCACGCTCCTGCCCACGCTTCCTGGGGAGAGTAGTGTTCAAGCAGTCTTTCAATGGTGTGGTTTTAAGGCTGAGTATTAAAAATACACTTGATATTTCTCCTTCCCCAGGAGCGGTCTGCTGGTGGTTCTCTCTTGCACCTTTGCGGGCTCTGTCCCCCCCATCTGTTCTTCAACAGGACCGTGGGGCTGTTGCTGCAGATCCAACACTGCCATGTGGTTTCCCAGTGCTGGGGTTTTGTTTTGGTGAATGCTGTTTAGGAGAGTTTGAATGTGTTGTCACAAAATCTGTGTCTGGTGGTCTCACATTCTTCTGCTTTAGCTGGTTCTGCATTACTGGACCTCACAGCTGCATTGTCAGTAGGTAAAACCAGAATCTGCTGGAGAGCCTGAGTGCCTTCCTCATGAACATGTCATTAGGAGGGAAGGTGCTCAGGAATTAATGAAGCGTTGTATTTGGTGAGCATCTTGTCAGGAAGAGTCAGATTAATACACAAAATATGGCTAAGGAGAAACATATTTACACATCACAGATGGGTAAATATGGTTAATGGTTGAAGTGTATTTGAAGCCTCATATCTGAACAAAAACCAAACCCAAACCCACAACAGCAAAACAGTAACAAGGCAAGTAATCATGCTGACAGGCTACTGTAGTAAATGCACTCCTTGGGGATGTTTTCCTAGCCTAAAATACCAGTGCCATTAGCAGAAGAGGGAAAACCAGTATGGCTGTCCCTATAAACAGGCTTTCACGATACGTGAAAGCATGATTCTGAAAGAATAAATTCAAAATCACACTCTATGAACTGCTGCCTTTTGGCTGTAGTATTTTTTGCAAAGTGATGGAAGGCTAGAGGGGAATTTTCTGATTTTCACACTAAAATACATTTTTAAGAAAAACCTTTGTTTCAGAGAGGGAAATACCTTTTTGGGGCTGCAGGAGGACCACTTTCCAGTACACACCAATACAGGGGTGCAGTAGTGACTCTTCATTTTGCCTGGTGCCATTTCTGAGGCTGAGCCTCCATGTGTCATGTTTTACTGTTGGCTGGGCAGGGTTGGGACCCAGGATGCCTTGGCAGAGACTGGCCAGTTGAAAATTTCTGACACCCCTCTTGAAGCTCGTGGCTGTTCTGGGCATGGAGCACCACATATTCCGTTTGGCTGGGGAGACCAGATTAGTGGTGTTGAGTGCAGGAGAGAGCAGGGTGCAGGAGCAGTTTCTCAGGAAGTCCTTTGGGTGGCTGGTCAGGAGCAGCCCTTGCCCCCCAGCAGGAGGTTTGGGTATCGCCACTCCCAAACCCTCGTGGCAGGCTCCTTCTAATAGGCCTATGGGGTTATGAGCAGCTCAGTTCTGAACACTTTTTCTCCACTTTGTTTTCCTGTAGGTACGGTTTCCTTTACTGTTTCTAGCTAGTTTCTGTAATTTCAGCTATGAATGGGAATTACATATGAGTTCCAATTCACATAAATGAATGGTAATAGGCTTGTAGGAGGAGGTATCATTAATACATTGCTTTGCACAGAGGATTCTTTTTGTTTTCAGTATAAGGTGAGACTGAATTTCTGCACATTTTCTCAAGAAACAAGTGTTATGTTTCCTCTTCATTTCAGCAGCTGTGTTTGTGTACGTGTTTTGCACATTTTAGTATTTTTCTGTCAGGGCTACCTTCAAATGTGTGACAGATGAAATGTTCTATTTGTGCTTTCTGGAATTGTTTTGGAGAAGAGTGAAGCATGCTGACATGATTGACAAATCTCTGCTTGGACTGTGCAGCTGATTCCACTTGGGAGGTCTTAAGGGTTTATACAAAGAAGTATATTTTGTTTGAAAATGACACAACTATTTCATTGTATTTCAGGGCGAAGGCTGTCGTACTGTCCCGCTTTCCGGACATGTAGGATTTGATAGTTTGCCTGACCAACTGGTTAATAAGTCGGTTAATCATGGGTTTTGTTTCAACATCCTCTGTGTGGGTGAGTATTTCCATTTTGGGAAGTTCTCTTGGTGAAAAGTTTTCTGCAGCCGGATGTAGCTTGTAGGTTACAGCACTAACAAGGTAGCTTTGATTTAAATTTCCCTGACTGTTCTATTTTCAGTAACAAGATTTACTGGTGCTCTGGGAAATCCCCACTGGGGTTCTTCAGTATGGCTTTTTACCAAGCAGTGAAATAAAATGCCTAAAATCACAGGCTGTTATTATGATCTTTCTTTTCCTCATATGTTTAAATTTCATGTTTTTAAAAGAAAACAGGTACTCATGCCAGAGTACTTTGTTTGTCTTGTTTGGTTAAGTATTGAATCATCATTATTATTATTATTATAACAAAATACTAGTCATGCTCCTCTTAAATCACTAAAAGCTATTTTTTTTCTCCTCCTTTCTGTGCATACTTGAATCAAGAGAGTGTCTGGCCAAGCCTTAACTGTTCAGACAATTATCCAAGCTGCCATGTGGTGTTGATCACAGCCTGGCACTGGCACTGGGGCCTGGCATTGTAGCAGGTCTTGGTGTCCGTCCCTGCAGCCCGTCTCACAGGTCTTTCCCAGGGTTAGGATCCCAAATAATCCCTCCTCTTAGGTAACAGAAGTAAAACCCTGTATGGCTTTGGTACCATAGTTTGGTAAGGTGCATTAGGAAATTAAAAATAGAGAATTAATAATTGTCTTGTGGGTTTGCTGCTGCTGGTGCCCTGCCTCTGGAAGCAGGAGGTTATTGCAGGGCTGCTCGGACTAAGCCCTGTCTGCAGATGATCCCAGCAGTGCCTGGTGTGGCAGAGGGGAGAGCATCAGCTGTGGATGCCTCCTGGGGACTCAGCTGGTGGTCAACTCTGCATCCACACAGAGGTTTTCTGTCCCCTCCCATAAGAGATGCAGCTCATGGTATGGACCTAGTGTTTGCCCAGAACAGGTTTAAGTCTGAAACAAAAGCAGTAGAGCAAGGAGAGGAGAGCTGAGCCCTGTTAAATGGAGCTGAGAATACAATTCTCCTTACAGCCACATTCCTATGAGATGATAAACTTTGTTGACAAGTGGAGGTCACTGTCAGGCTGAGAATCTAGGTGATTTCCACAGTACATGAATGTGATATGACCTAAGGAAACTCCTGTCCCCAAGACTGAAGTCTGAAAGTGTTTCCTTTTCCTCTTACTGAGCTGCAGTGGTTTTTTTTTTTTAAGTTCTAGGTGTAGCAGTGGGTGCCTCCTGTAGTTATATGTTCAGTTTCATGTGTGGAGAGGAGCTGAATGCCTGTGCTTTCCTCTTTGCAGGGCAGAAATGGAATGCATTAATCACTTGTTGATGTGAATAACAAGGACTCAGCAAGATCAATGTCCATTAGTTACTGATGTCAGTCTTTTATGAATAGGAATAACACAATCTTGAAATGAAGGAACTTTATAGAAAAATACAATAAACTTCATTAGAAAAAGATTTGCAAATCTTTGCCCCCACACTTAAACATCGTGGAGAAAGAAAACAAAAATTCCTGGAGTTCATCCATCATTTGTTCTGTTGGATCTCACTTGTATAGCAGAGTTTGGGATGAAAAATTTAAAGAACAAGGGAACAAATGAGGATTGGATGAGGATCCCATAGACAGCCCACTAAGCATGAGAGAAAGGCACTTCATTGCCCCCCATTTTTCAGCTGTGTGTGGCATCTGTTGGAGGAAAAATCCAGTGATAATTCTACTCTGCATCATACTGGATCTGAGCCACTGATTCCTCCAGCTCCTGATGGAGAAGCCAAGGGAAGCTTCAGAAATGACTCTCAGCAGCACGTCCAGAGTGGAGCAGTTTTTAGCTCTTCTCATGCTGAAAGCTGTCTCCCCCATGAGACTGGAGCCAAAGCTAGAATAAATGAGAAAACCTCTCATTAGAAGTTAGGGGTTGCAGATGGTTTCTCTGATTTTTTTTATTTCTCAGCCCAACCATTTTCTTCCTAAACCTTCCATGATAAATTTTTACATGCCTCTTAGTTCTGTGCAAAGGCTGGAGAAGTGTTTAATGGCTGAGACTTTCTGTGCTGACTGTATTTCTCAGTGAGATAGGGGGGAAAGAGGAGGAGCAGGCTGCTGGTTTTTGATGTAAACTTTCTCAGTTTTTGCCAGGGTAGATTGTAGTTGCATTAGATTAGTATCTCAGTTTAAGCAGGATTTTCCCCCTTCCTCTCTCCCAGGATTTGCAGGGAATTTTTTCTAACTGGCCTATTCAGTGCGATGAGAAAGGCTGTTTTATGGCAGAAATACTTCACTTTCCCCTGGGACTGTACCAAGACTGTTTGAGGTCTCTCACTCCAAAGGAGTGAGCCTGTGGTGTGCAGGAGCTCTCACCTTGGGGGAGGGAGGGGTGTGCACAGGATTCCTGGTGCTCTTCAGAAGGCAGCTTTCTGGGGTGATGAGCTGTACAGCCTGGAAGTTGCCCAGTGGTTGTTTCTGTGGTCACTGGTGCAACCAGCTGAGGAGAGAGCAGTTTCTCTAATCAAAAAGCCATCTGTCTCCTCGGCCTTCTCCTGCCCTGTGCTGCTGGTCCCCTGGGGTGGATGCTGGGAACCGGGTGCTCCTCTGTAGTGGTGTTTCAGTGTCTTTTGGGAGCCCTTGTTGCCCTCCTTGTCCCCGCAGCTCAGCCTTTGCCTGGCAGTGGGGAATTGTGCAGTGTCTCCACACGCCTGTCAGCTGAAACAAACTATTTTTCCCTCTCTCCTTGAGAGATGGCCTTATCAGTCTGAGTTGCCTCAGGGCCTGTCTCAACAAACCTGCTACATTGGATTAGCTCCCATTTCTATACATGAAAAGGCTGTGCATGCATATACATTTTCTTTGAAATTGAATTATTTGATGTCTGGAGCCACAGTTGTTAATCTTGTGAAGGACAGGTGCTGCTCTCTCATGAAAGGACACTCTTGTGAAAGCTTCTCCCTGCCTTGAACAGGGAAATACTCTAAGGACTCCTCTGTCCTCCCACAGAGTCGATTGAGGATGATACGACTGGGGCCTCTTAAATCCTGAGTGTTGTGGGAAAGGGGGCCAGTGAGCAGTTGCTTGTTTCGCTTAGCACATGCTAGGGAAAAGCAAATTAAATTTCCAGGCACAAAAAGGAGGTACAGCTTTTGTGGTGTAATATTCAGCTCACTGCTGTTTAGGATGCTAAAGTTCTGTGAAAAGAAGCCATGAAAATTCATTCAGCACAAAGATTCCTGTCTTGGTTTGGGAAGTTAGGAGCTTGTCCCAGCTGTAGTTTTGCAAGTGGTGCCACCACTGTTCCATCAATCTGAGATTTGATGAAGTGGTTCCATAGAGTGGTGAAGATACCATGTGCACATGCAATTGGAGCAGGGAATATGTCTCAGGAGACCAAGAGGACGTGTGGGGAGCCCAGCACAGGCTGTCAGGCATTAAGAGTGAATGGTGCTTTCTGAACACTGAGGTAGGGCTGCTGCATGTCCAGAACCTGCTGTGGTGGCTCTTGCCTTTTTTTTTTTTTAATGTCCTTGAAAATGTGTCAGACTTAACAGCAAAACTCCATCTCATGATGAAAGGTACAACACTCAAGCTTTTCCATTGCTGTCAGAGCTTCCTGGTGCAGAACTCTACCAGTAAAGGTCACTCTCTCTGCCGTCCTCCCCACAGAGCTTTGTCAGCCCTGTTTCGGGACAGCAGACCACTGTTGAGTTGTATAATCCCTAAGTATGGTTTTGGAGATCAAATCACATGTGTCCATAAGCCTGACATCAGGAAATAATCTCCCTGCCAGGGATGCCTCTCACTCGGTTTGCGTACACTGCTGCTTTTTTCAAAGTAATTCTGCCTCTTTTAATCCCTGTTCATAATTTCTGTTTTTTGGGGAAGATTCCAGTGCCATTGGCTGGAACAAGCACAGACCACTTGTCCTTTTTATCAGACCGTCTGTTCCATCTGGACTCCTGTCCTTACAAGAAGCAGTTGGCACCATTCACATCTTCCAGCCAGCAAAAAGTTGCCTCTGTGTGAGGCAGAAACTCCCAGAAGATTCAGAAGTTCTTCCTTCTGTCGTTTTGGCCTTCAAAATAGCACTGCTCCCTATCTCTGCTCACATATAACACAGCAAAACACCTTATTAGTGTCTTCAGTCTTTTACTATTTCAAGTCACTCTGTCAGTGTTATTCTTTCAGCGGAGACAGTCTTTCCTCTCTTCGCCATTTTCCCTGTCAGGCTTTAATTCTGTGTCAAGTCAGTGGGATTACACAGTGCAGGTTCAGGAGTATCTGCTGGCTCAATGTAAATTTGGGAGTGCAGACTTCATATTTGAGATGCCATGTTAGTGCCTGGGTGTTTGTTTTAGTCATGAAGTCGTTTGGATGGGCAACTCCCACCTGTGGAAAAATGCCACAGTTCCGATCTTCCCCTTCCAAAAGGAAACACTCAGTGTTTGAGTTCAAAGTTGCATTTGCTGGCCCTGTGTAGCTGGCATGAGGTGGAGTGTAAAAGCATTATTCTGCATCTCTTAAACACTTCTCCTAGCCCCTCTGACAGTTAAAAATCACTCCTGCAGGAAAAAAACACTTTAGATGGATTTAAGGTAGGCAGTAATTAACAGGTTCAGGATGTGCTTAAACAACAGTCATATAAACATCTTTCACCCAAAAGAAGGAGGGAGGCAGAAATGAGAGGTGACTTACAGGGTGTTGTCTGCCCAGAAGCCAGTGTGGTTGACACAGGACCTTGTGTATCCACTGCAGAGAGCAGCTGCCTGCCCTGGTCACTGCTGCTGCTCCCCTATCACACTGTTGTGTGGCCTTGGAGCTGCTCCAGGGCCTGCCAGGCTGTGGGGCAGTGGCACAGGAAAGGATTTGCAGGACTGTGTGTAGGTGACACTCCTGCACCCCAGGGCTGAGGGACTCCCCTATCCTGAGATGTCCCATCAAGGTTCCTGGCATTCACAGGCAAGCAGCCAGCTCGCTGCTCTGTCCCACCCATCCCTTGGCAGGGGCTTTGGAAATCCTGCAGCCTTCTTAGGCTGTTTAGATTTTTGTCTTTTTTTACACTGCTATTTTCCTGGAATCCCTGAGAACAGCCTGGGAGGTCATACAGGCTGTTTGCTGTTAACTCTCAAAATCCCTGTCCAAACCATGACAGTGCTCTGGTCTCGTTTGTGCACCTGCTCTGTTTTGGGGGCAGATGATCCCTGACAGGTCCAGACAGTGAGTTTCCAAGTCAATGAAGGGCTTGTTGGACCAGGTTATTCCTCCAGCAACAGAGATAACCTTGTGCTTTGCTGGGTCCCCCTCCCTTGCTCTGGCCAGTGCTGTTGTAGGTACAGCTGATGGATTGAGGTAGTACAAGGGACTGCAGCCATGCCAGCTCCTGGTGCTGACTCCTTCTCCTCCCCTTTGGATTGAAAACCAGATTGATGCAAAGAGCAGCTGCACTGGTGACTGTTCTGGCTGTAGTTGGTGTTGGTTGGTGATGGAGCACAAGCTCTCAGCTGACTCCCAGGCAGTTCTGCAGCTCAAGGTGTACACTGACTTTGAAATGTTAATGGATCTTGCTGACTCTGGAAAGATACTGGATATGTGATCCTGGCAATCAGGGACTGCTCAGTTCTCAGAGCAGAGGATTTGGGGCTTGGAACTAGACGATCTTTAAGGTCCCTTCCAACCCAAACCATTCTATGATTTTATGATTCTGTGTTTGCCTTGCCCTGCCATGTACTTCAGCCCTGAGTGAGGAAAATCCCTTCTGAGGCCAAAAGAGGAATTTGCCTGCTTGCAGGGGTGAGGCTTGGAGATTTGGACATTTGGATGGGGGAGGATGGGGCGGAGTTTCCCTTTCTTGAATTGGGCATTTCATGCAAGTTTGAATCTGCTACAAAGCTCTAAACCTACAAAAATAAGAAGCTCTTTTATTCTGAGCAGAGTGGGAAAATGGTGAAGTTGTTTTGGTTGGAAGCTGAGGGCTGGGGGAAGGAGGGGAATGCTCTTGCAGCCAGACACAGTCCCCCTGTGGTTCCACAGCAGGCTGGAGAAGCAGTCTTCACAGAGGGTAGGGTTTGGCTGCTCCTTAAATTTCTCCAAAAGCCAGCTGGGCAGCTCAGAAATGGCTGCTTCCCCAAAACACAACAGCCCTTACAAGGCAACAGACCAGACTGCGTAGGAAGTCAGATCTTTTGAGCTCGGAGAGCTGGCTCTGTTGTCAGAGCCTGGTAAGGGAGGCTGCCCTGTGGAATGTGTGCACAGAGGGATTTGTTTTATTCTTCCTGGGATGTATCTAAAACAAATGCAAGACTGGTCTCTGGGATTTGTCTCTTCCTTCCAGACAAGGAAGTAGTTGCCCGTTGATAAATGGAATGCAAATAGCAGTTCAATACTGATAGAATACTAGCAGAATACTGACAATACTAGCAGAACTTGTGGAAGCAGATTTTGCAATATTGTACAGCTTGTGGAGCTCCTTAGGTATAAAACGCGATATTACAGAAAATGCCCCCTGCCAGTGTAGAAGGCTGATTCTCCAACTTGTTATGAGAAACCAACTACACAACTTGCTGTCGGACTCGAACCAGCTCCCAGGGTTTTTGCATGGAAGGAAGCTGTTTCTGTGGCTGCTTATGAGAACCACTGATCTGGAGCAGCTTTTTTTGGAAATGGCAATGAGCCCCATTTCCTCTCCCACTTTTTAATGAAAACAGCATCTTCTGTAGTGTAGTTGTGGGTTTAAGCAGGATCTGAACGATGCTTTCCCCTTCACCTTTTCACCTCTTTCTTTTCATCTCTATTTTCTAATGACATTAATGGCCATTAGACTGTGAAATGTAATTTGCCCAGAACACAGACCTCCCATTGTTCATGGCTTTCTGTTTACCAGATGCTCCACTGGGAGCATGAGATCTGCTTTCATCTGCTACAGTTTCACCCCTGTTAATGTTTGGAAGCTAGAAGGCCAACCCATATTAATATTCAACAGAGTGTTTCAACTCTCTTTTTCTCCAACAGGGGAAACCGGCCTTGGTAAGTCCACCCTCATGGACACCCTTTTCAACACCAAATTTGAAGGTGACCCAGCATCTCACTCACAGCCTGGGGTCCAGCTGAAATCAAGTACCTATGACCTGCAGGAGAGCAATGTCAACCTCAAGCTGACTATTGTGAGCACAGTGGGCTTTGGGGATCAGATCAACAAAGAGGACAGGTGAGTGTGGGGAAGAGAGGCTATATCATGACCTGGCTTTTCATTCTCCCTATGCCGTAGTTTGGCCTGACTGCACTGCAGAGTTTTCCTGCTTTCTTCTTAGTTGTCCTTGTCATCTCTTTGGCATGGGACAGGTAGAGGAGAGGACAGAGGCTCTGGAGTGTCAGCATTGCTTCAGCTATAAAGCAGCTTTTCTCATGCTGTCAGAGCAATATCTGCCCTGCTGGCAACCTTCTGCCCAAATTCATCTGGTGGGGATAATGAAATGCTCCAGGGCATCTGGGCTTGTTTTGGTTTGTGCTGACCTCAAGCTTCTGACCAAACCACTAGCGTGGTTTAGTGTCTGCTTGGCTTAATATCCACTTCTGGCTGGGCTCTTCCATGGGAAGAGCCAAAGGAAGCACGATAAATGTGCAGTGAGATACCCTGGGGGAGTGTCTTTGGCAGCTCACATCCCAGAGTGGCTGGAATGTGTTGGTTAAGGGATGTGCAATTACACCACTCAGTCTCCAAGGTGCATCTCTGCAGAGACATTGCCAATGGGATTGCTTTTTTGTGGGTCTGTTAGATATTTTTTAAAGTTTTTTTTAAAATGCAGTGATGTCCTTTGCATTATGAGTCTGTCAGGCTCTGTATTTCAGAAGGCCTTGCAAGGGAGCTGCAGGAATTTCGTGCCCCAGAGCACTGGTAGTACGGAATGAAGCCGTGTCTTCCACCAGCAGCACTTGGGGCTGTGAGAGCAGCAAGCCGTTCACTCCCTGAGTGCAAACAAGGGTTACACACTGCTGCAAATGAGTCTATATTAGCCTTGCTTTAGGAAGTCTCTCACCCTCATATTTAAAATACGAGAGTCTGCTTTTCCTGGAGAGGAAGGTGTGTCTGCTGTCCTCTGCTGAATGTCAGTATTGTGTTTTGACAAACAGGCTGCTAGAGTCTGATGTAGGACCATGTCTCCTTGTCAGCAGGGCAACTTTAAAATTTCTTACAGGTGGGGAGCAAGGGAGATGGAGAGAATTGGTCTCAGAAAGTGAAATCTGTCAACAGCTTGTTTCTTAAAAGCAAGCAAAGGAGCATTGTCCTATCTGTTTAGCTCTCTGACTGTGAGATGTATAGCTTTTTTCTTTTCCTTTCTCCAAAGCTATAAGCCCATCGTTGAGTTCATTGATGCTCAGTTTGAAGCCTACTTGCAAGAAGAACTGAAGATAAAAAGGGTCTTGCACAACTACCATGATACCCGGATCCATGCTTGCTTGTACTTCATTGCTCCGACAGGCCATTCCCTGAAATCCCTGGACTTGGTAACAATGAAGAAGCTTGACAGCAAGGTTGGCACATTTTACTCTTATTGGGCAGATTTGCATAGTGGAAAGGCTGCTGCTTTTCCAGAGGATTTCCCTACCCTGAATAGCCCTTCTGGTAGAAATGACTGAGTTGGCAGATAATTCTGTGGATTTATTAAGCACTTAAAAGTTTTTGAAGGTCATATTGCAGACTTGGAGAAACTTCCAGGAGCAAAGTTGATTACTTCATACCTCTGTTTTTTTCTAGGTGAACATCATTCCCATCATTGCCAAATCTGATGCCATTTCCAAGAGTGAGCTGACCAAGTTTAAAATTAAAATCACAAGTGAACTGGTCAGTAATGGGGTGCAGATCTACCAGTTCCCAACAGATGATGAATCAGTGGCAGAGATAAATGGGACAATGAATGTAAGTGACTTGCTTCTTCTTCCCCTCCCAGAACAGTGTCAGTGTAGATGTTGGTGGCCCATGTTGGGATGTTTCTTACATCTACTTTCCCTTTTATTTTGTGTCATAAAACCAGAGGATTTCTCATCCTTGTAGTGTCATCCTAGGCTAGGAGAGCTTTGTGGTAGGCTACTGCCTTTCTGGTGGGCTTTTCTAGTCAGAAAACAGACTTTTAATACCCTCCTTGTCCTTGTGCATATCTGTTGAGGGAAATCAGTGTTTAACCCTTTTCAGCTCAAGGCTTTGTCATTACTTCCTTCCTATGCATCATTTGATGGCCTCCCACCAGTAAACTTCCAGGATCATGTGGCAAGGAATTACACAGCTTAACCAGCAACATGTGAAAAACAGTACATAACTTGGGCCAGATATGCCTCGAGGTGCCTGCAAGTGCCCATTCTGGGTCTGGCCTTCCCAGCGTCGTGGGTGCCTGTCTGTGGCTCCTTGAGGATGAAGCAAGCTGTCCCTTGGCCCTTCTGGCAGCACATTCTGACCATGGTCCCATTTTCCAGAAGGCTTTTCACAGGAAATCAAGTAGGGGAAGTTGCTTGCCTCACTGCTGTAGATGTAGTAGAGGTCTAGCTGATGTGCATTTGTGCCACCTCTTGATCTAGTATTAATAGTTGTACAGTGTTCTGGAGAGGCCTGAAAGAAACATGACGTTTGTCCTGACATAAGACCTGTCAGTGATGGTTTCCTGGTCAGAACAGTTCTGTGTTAGCCCTTCTGAGGGTAGAAGTGAACCTCTGCTTGTCTTTCCTTTCAACAAGGTTGTAGACGTTCTGGGTTGTGTCAGTCGCTGCACAGACAAACCAGCTCTTTAATCCTCTATTACAGTCAGAATTACCAAGTTTATGGGGACTAAGGAGGCCAGAATTTGACCAAGGCAGTTTTGCAGATCTGGAAAACTTTTATCCAAATACTGATTTTATTAGAAACATAAGACAAATATTACTCTTACTCTGCGTGTCCCTCGGCTGGGGGCCGAGGAATTCAGGGCCCATCTCTGTGAGTGCTTGCTGGCAGTTTTGCTTTGTTTGCAGTTTGTATGAGCCACACTCAGAAAGCAAAAACATAATCTCTGAAATATTTTGCTTGTACCAGCTGTTGTGAACTTGTCCAAGTTTTTCAATAACCTGTGGAATTCACTACCTGCTCTTGAGAGCAGTCCAGGGTCACTGATCTTCCATGTAGCTGGCTTCCTGATGCTCTTTCAGTTGCCCAGAATTTGGTGCACTTTAAAAGCTTTGCCTAACAAATGTCACTTCACAAAACTCAGCAGAAGGGGTTGGTGCAAGGAGCTGGGAACTCAAAGTGCTGAAACTTTGCACTTGATTTTCTTGCAGCTTGGCAGAATGCACTATAGTTCCCAGGAGCAAGTGGAGGTGGGGAGAAATCTCACTTACAGAAAAATGCAGCAAAGTACAATGTCAGTGTCTGGGGGTTTTGCTTGGCTACCTGAGTTTTGGAAATAAGAGGACTATAAGGTGAGATCTTCGGAGTCTAGATAGGTGTTGGGAGAGTTTCGGTTCCAGGTTTGCTGAGCTTGTACTGTGCAAGTCTCTTTTTGCCTTCTGCAGAGAGACCATCTTCTTAAGTAAGAAGTGACTGTTTCTGATTTGTGAGTTTCTGAAAAGCAGAACTTGTTCTTACACAGCCTTCGTGTAATGTGGAGTGCGTATCTCAGCTTGAAGAGTGTGACGTTGGGTCACACTGGACACAGTGGCCGGGGACATGTTCAGCCCTTCCTCACCAGGGTGGAAGCAAGCAGGGAGGATGGACTTCCATCTCATGATCTGATGGTGCAAGGTGTCTTGTGCTCCAGCATGAGCTAAAGGAGTGGTGGGGGGATGAAATCAAGAAGGCTCCAAGACCTCATATTGCTTCTGTGCTTGTGCAGATGTTCTCCTCAGGCACGGCAAGCCCTAGGACAGCACCGCAGTCCAAGCCGCAGCACGCTGTTCCAGCTGTCACTCTGATGCCAGTCTTGCACTGGCTCATCTCACCTGAGACTCTGTGGCTGGGAAGATCAGCCAGGTAGAGGACATAAAGTGGTCTAACAAGGTTTCCAACAAAGGACCCATCCTGCTACCCCTTGTCTTGGGCTAGTGACCAGTGACTAGACTCCCTGAGATTAGTGTGTGCATAATGACTGTCTTGCTCAGTGGCTGTGCTAATCTCTGTGTGCTGGCAGGTCAGCCAGGTCTGAGAGGGGCTAACGTGGATATCATTAAATGTGTTCCAGGCCCACTTGCCATTTGCAGTGATCGGGAGTACGGAGGAGCTGAAAATAGGAAACAAAATGATGAAAGCTCGTCAGTACCCTTGGGGCACAGTGCAGGGTGAGTTGAGCCCTGGGATTTTCATGGCATGAATGGTGACACTTGTGCAAGCAGGCAGTGGGCTTTCATAAAAGGAGCAAGGGCCTGCTGGACTTGATTATCCATGGGGAATGATCCTTTGTTAAATCCTTGTGTCAGGCCTATAGTGCCAGTTTTCTCTGCTTGGAAAGGCTGTTAAATCTGTTGGAGGAGTAGACAAGTGGGGAATGTGGGAAGAGATCTTAGTTTCTGTCCCCATTTTCCTCCTTACCCTGTCTTCTTACAGTGGAGAATGAAGCTCACTGTGACTTCGTGAAGCTGCGGGAGATGCTGATCCGTGTGAACATGGAAGACCTTCGTGAGCAGACCCACACACGCCACTATGAGCTCTACAGGCGATGTAAACTGGAAGAGATGGGTTTCAAGGACACTGATCCAGACAGCAAACCCTTCAGGTGAGATCCCTGGAGGAGACAGGAGAGCTTGAGACAGGCATTTTTGGATGCACTGTGTGCTTGCGTGTGGGTGTCCTTGGGGGAGCACGGAAAGAACCAATGCAGCAAGAAAAACTGCCAGGTCAGATAAATCCAGACTTCAGTAAAGGTCTGACTGAGGGAAGGTGAAAATACAGGGAGGGTGTGCAGGACTGAATACTGACTGCGGATCTGCAAGTATGGGAGTAGAAATGTCTGTGCTACAGAGAGACAGCAGTGTTCCTCTGAACTAGTGTTTGTTGCCAGCTGGTCTCTTTTAATTGCCCAACACTCAATGTACAGAAAAGTGCCAAAAATCACTGGATAAAGAAGACCTTGGGCACACGTGGGTGAACAGCAAATGTGTTGTGTGCAAAGCAATAGTCATGGTGAGGGCCTGGTTTCAGAGGGTCAGGGAAAGCAGTTTGTCCCAAGTCTTATCACTGGACTTTCCTTCCTTTTTAGCTTACAAGAAACTTATGAAGCCAAAAGAAATGAGTTTCTGGGAGAACTGCAGAAAAAGGAAGAGGCAATGAGGCAGATGTTTGTCCAGAGGGTCAAGGAAAAAGAAGCAGAGCTGAAGGAGGCTGAAAAAGAGGTAAAGACTGCAGTACTTGTGTCTTCATGGTTGTCAGTGATAGATTCACTCCCAAGTAGGTAGTTGCTGCCAAAGCACTTTCTGCAGAGTGTGGTTTAGGACTTTCTTACCAAGAAGTCTAAGGTTTAACTTGGATGGGGATGTTCAGGTGTTCAGTCTGTAGGACAAAACTGAATCACAGTGCTTGTTGTGTACAGCTTACTGCGCCAGCAAAGGGCCAGAGCCTTGATTCTGATGGAGAGGTGCAGTGTGGAAGAAGTCAAGGAGAGAAGCAGCCCTTGAGATTAACTTGTTTTACAAAAAATAGACCCATACAACTTCCTTAGCATTGTGAAAAAACCCTTAATTTACGGACCTTTAAAGAGAAGTAAGGCAGAGACCCTTGGAAATGGATTAGGGTTTTTTTTCACCCTTAGGGTCTCCGAGTCCTCTGTTCTTAGTCTGCACAATGGTGCATTACTAGAACACTGCCTGCCTGTAAGTTGTTGTGGAAGGAGGCTGTTCCCTGCCTTTTGTCTGGGCACTGGCAGCTCAGGAGCTTGAAATGATGTGGAGACCAATGGAGACTCACAGGCTCAGATCTCAAAGGATCCTTCCATCTTCCTCTTTTCTTGTGAACAGAATATCTGGTAGTGCTGTGTCCTGCTCACCTCTCTCCTTTCCTTTAAGCTGCATGAAAAGTTTGATCGCCTGAAGAAATTGCATCAGGATGAGAAAAAGAAGCTAGAGGATAAGAAGAAGTCTCTGGATGATGAAGTAAATGCATTTAAACAAAGGAAGACAGCAGCTGAATTGCTTCAGTCACAGGCTCAGCAGGCTGGAGGATCGCAAACTCTTAAAAGGGATAAGGAAAGGAAAAAGTAAGTTGCTAACTCAGAGGTATTTGCTTTTTGGTAATGGTTCTCCTTTTCTATTTTTCTGGGTATTCATATTTCCCTCCCAACATAGCCAGGCCTTATTCGGGGAAGGTTTGCAGCCAGATTTAATCCCTAGTAAGGCTGAGCAGTAGCTGGAAGCATTTAACATTTGCTGTCATCCTGAAGATCAGGGAGCAGTAGTATCCTCCCTCTTTGCTTTTGACAGTATGGGAGAGGATGAACTTGTTTTTATTCCCAAAGATTCCTCGCTCCCGCCTTGGTCTCTCAGTGCTTGTAAAGAAGTGGAACCATACTAGCTGCCAAGGCTAGGATGTGAGTAGCAGGGATGTCCCATTACCCTCAGAGAGGAGCACGTTCTCGCTCAGGTTATTTGTTTAGGTTGAGAAGATTGTGGAAATTATTCAGGGAGGCTAACAGTCTTGAATTCCAGAATCTCAGAATGTAAGACTGCAAAATGAGGGGATAGGTCATAGCACCTTGTTAGCACTAGTACTCCTTTCCCATCCTAAATCAGCTTTTTGCCATCCACAGAAACAGTGGAAGATAGTGCATGGCTGTAACAGGGGTTCCCCATGACAGGGACTGGTGTGACAGGATCCAGCCCCTTATCAGGATCTGGGATCTGGGCTGTCTGCAGTGCCTGTGCCAGGCTCCTGAAGCTCTGCAGTTGCTCAAGAGCAACCAGCTGTACAGTGACACAGATCTCCCAGTTCTCCCAGCACTGAGCAGTTCCCTTCCTTCTCACGATGGTACATTTCCCAATGTGCCACCTTGCCTGTGTGCAGAGAGTGGTGTGCAGACAAACAGGGGTCTGGTTTTGTACCACTGCCATAATCCCCCCTCTGCACGGCCCTGGGGCAATCCTTGCCTGCACTATGCAGTCTTAAGTACATGAAGAAGTGCAGTTAAATTGGACAGTATGGGGTGTGTCCAAAGTGCTGACAGCACTGTTTGTCAGGGAAAAAGCCTGTGACCGTTGAGCTTGGGATCAAAAGAGACAGAGGAGGAAAGACCCAGTTACAAGAATGAGATCCTGGTTTAGGCTTTCAGTTTAGAGCTGAGCTGCTGAGCAACTAGTGCTACCCTTTTCTCACTCACCCGTTACTTTTTCCACTGCCTGTTTTGATTTGTTCATTTGAATTACCTTCAGGGGGTTTTAATATATTTTCATACTGAGGAGTCTGAGACTGACTGGGGACAGACTTCCCGCCGCAGCCTGGACTGTGTCAGGAGTACCCAACTGAGTTCTTTCATGCTTAGAGCCCTTAGACATCTGCTCACTCAGGACTGCGGACTTCAGCCTTGAGATCAGTTAGGGTCAGGAATGCAGAAAAGGGAGGCAACAGCCCTGTACTATCAGCAATTAGTTGCTGTGCCCCAAGTCACACTCTTGGTCCTTGAAGTGGTTCTCATCTCAGAACATCTCCTTGACACCAAGCATGTTGATATGGAAAAGCTTTGTTACTGTCCTTGTCAGTTAAGGGCACAGAAAACTCCGTGACAGAGATAGGTCAGTGCTTCAGTAAGGCTTGGGAAGATAACAGCAGCCTCTCTCGCCTCCAGGAAAATTGCTGTGCTAGAAATGGTGCTGCTTTCTTTGCTCTGTAACTCCTCTGATTGTCCTTAATAATTAATTTCAGTATTTAGATAATAAATTTTTCTTAACAATCCATGAATTTTGCAAGCTGGAGCTTAATTGTAGCTTGTTTACTACTGGCTGGCAGTACAATAGCCTTTTTCTTTCACAGGTGACTCGTTTAAACCCAAGCTCTGTAATTTGTACTAATCATGACTCAGTTGATTTTTTTTGTTGTTGTTGTTACATCGTTATCATCATAATTATCATTATTAGCTCTTACATGTGTGCTGTTTTACAGTTAGCTGCTGTTTGGCTGCATGGTGCATGAGGCACATTGTCCTGGTAAGCGTCATTAACTACTAGAGCCTCACAGTGGGATCAGTTACCTTTCCTAGAAAAGCAGACCGTGTTCAAGTCCTGAAGCTATAAGTATTATCTCTGTCTTCTTCTGCTTTCAGCCCCACTGTACGTGCTCTATCAGTCTCTCTCTACATGTGCAGTTGTAGAAAAAGGATGTGATTGTCTTTAAAGATTCTGCAAAGTTAAATTCAGAGACTCAGTATTAGGATATGGAACACAGAAAAATGAAGATTACATCTTCTTCCTTTTAAATCTTCCCAGCGCCTCACTGGCTCTATTCTCTTTATTCCATCTCTCTTAGAAATAAATTATATTCTTTAATCATACAGGCCACGTTGACACTATGGCAACAATTGCTATGGAGATGTGGTGCTGATGATACAGCCCAGCTAGCCATGAAAATGTCTCTCTCTTTCCTTTCTCCTCCTTCCCTCCCACTCCTCCAAGTTGTAATGTTAACTTGTGGTTACAGTGAAGGTGAAGGTATATGCAAGACTAGTTTCTATCATCCTCATTAGGGTTATTAGTTAAACTGCTAATGACACTGGTCTACTTACAGCTAGGTTGAGTGGGTTTAATTGAGCGTTTTTAATTTGCTGATGATTCTCTGGTGAGAGGAAGAAGAAAGCTCCCACAGCAATGTCTTGCTTCTTGACAGAACAGCAATACTCATTATCCAAGGCAAGTGTGACAGTGCTCTAGGCTGAGGTGCACAGGCCTCTCAGAGAAGGGACCTGTTGGAACTAAACTATAAAACACTCTGAAAACTCATCCTTGAGTCCACCCTTCCCTGCAGACAAAGCTAAGTCTTATATTCTCTTCTGGGTAGTCCAAACTAAATTATGGTCTGCCCTTAAATTGGTAGAAGATGATTCCAGGATTCCTTGCCTCTTAGCTCCACAAGGGAAATGGAAAAGCAAGTAAACATTATGCTGTCAGTGAGAGGCATTTGAATGTAATTAAAATGGGACCTTCCACTTAACAGAAGAGCTTCAAAAGGGTCTTGCACTGACTCGAACTGGCGCTTGCAGTCGTCTTGAGCTGTCCAGTTGAATGAATGTCTCTGCTGCCAACAGTAACTGTAGAACAATGAAAAGAACAATTCTCTGCTTATCAGGCTCTGAATGTGGAAAAATAAGCTCAAAGAATAACAGTGTTCATTCTGGTGCTGAGTACAAAGGCATGGCTAAAGTGCAGTTAGAGTGAACATTACCGATTTTTGTTGGTTTTGGATTGCTTTTAGCAGTCCTCATAACTGTACACTGTTGTGTGCTGGGCTTTGAATCAAATGAAGTTCTTTGTTCCCACTACGCAAATGCAGACAGTGCCTTTTTCAATGGGCATTTGTCATTGCTAAATTAAATATGTATATGTGGTACTTTTCCAGGATTTAGAAAAACACTCTCCATATTGATCCATAAAGTGTTGCAGGGCTTCACTGTTTTGCAAGGATACAAACAAGTCACAGTTGATGAGTCCTGTAGTTTGCAAAACGGTGAAAGGAATTGTTTTAGAAAATAAATTTGGTTCATCCCACTGCTGAGTGTGTGTGTGTGTGTCTTTGTAAAGCATGTTTTTTAGTCAGATTAAACCTTATTAACACTTAGCAACATTTTCTGTTTTGTGTGTGCGCGCATTAGGAAACATTAGTATTTTTATTTTGTTTTTTGTCATTAATCCATAAAACCATTAACCTGCCTTTTTCTTTCATTTTCAGTTCGGGTTTCCTGTAGAACCTTTCCCTTGGCACCAGAGGCGAATGCCCCACCCTTGGCTGTGCCATTGTGCCTGTTTGCTCACCTTTCCCATTGCTCCCCTCCTGCGTTCACCACTCAGGGTTAAACAAGAGCTCTTGGCTGCTGGGGTTGTTCTTGTGAGGGACCCTGCTGGCCAGAGGGGCTCATGCCAGGTTCCTTCTGCCCCTTGGGCAGCAGCAGGATGCCCAGTGCTCCTGGGCGAGTGTCCCCTCTCCCATTGCTCAGCTTTTCCCCCACTCCGTGCTGTGTGAGAGCTGCTTGGGGGGTGCATTTAGCTCCTGCTGTGGGTGCAGCCCGGTGCTGCCATGGGGTGGGATGTACTGTCTCCAGAGACTGGCTGCCCTCTCCCCATGTTAATTTGCTGATCCTAAGCCCTCATTACCCCCTGTGCTGCCATGTGTGACTCAAATAACCTTCAAGGACTTTTTGCAAAACTTGACATCCTCACAGGCTTGGGCCTGAGTCCAAACCTCTAGTTCTCAGGCTTGAGAAAATGTCAAATTTGGATCCATGGTTTGCAACTAAGTGTTCTCTGAATGCTGCAGGGGTCATGAAGGATCTCTTGCCTTGTCTCCCTCTCAGTGTGCTGGCCTGGATGCACATCCTGGATCCAATCTCAGGGAAAGCTGGTCACCTTGCTGTACATATCAGTGTTTCTGAAGAAAGATGATGCTGTTTCTTTGACTTTCTTCTCAGTGATTCCAACAATTTCTGGTTTTAATGCAAAAGAATACTACCTTTATGGTTTTTTATCTGGCATCTCTTTAGAACTGTACAGATGTTGACAGGTTTCTTCTCATATTTTCTATTCAGCAAAAGCCTTGTTTTTACTGCAAGATTTGCACTGAAGAGGAGGGTGTTTTGCTCACTGGGCCAGGAGCTCATTCTGGCCAAGTGCAGCTGTGGTTTGCCTGTGTCTTCTCTGTGTATTTCTGGCTGAGTTTTATTTTTAAATAAAGAGTTCATCGGACAGTGGATTCTGGTTAACATTTACTTCTTTTGTTTTTTGTTTTCTTTGCCCTTCTTTTACAGTAACCCATGGCTCTGTACTGAGTAATTACCCCTGAATACAATGGCCTGGAATGGACCTTCATTTACTTGTTAAATCGGAGGGTCTAATAAAACGTGACAGCATTTCAGCTGTGACCTTTCCAGGGTGTTACCCTTGCTCTCTCCTACGTGCTCGTTGTGATTCTGTCTTTACTACATACTGGTGTTTTTGCTTTTATTAAACAATGTAAAATTAGTCATAACAAAGTTACGGATGCCACAACTTTAAATCCCGCCATATTTTTTTTTCCGTACAATTAATGGATTCCCCTTCTTCCTGGTCTCATTTCACCCAGCTAAATAAGGGATATGGAAATAAGTTCTGTGAGTTATTTTTGCTGGCGAAATAACAACTCAGTTTAACTATATTTATTGATGACATTAAAATGACAACACCATCTTAGTTTAATTATCATGTAGTTTAGAGATAAAACACTCTTTTCTCATTATATTTGGTGTCATTTTCATGACATCATCTGTCTTTTTTCATTTGCTTTAATTTTTTTTTCTTTGCTAATTCCTGCTTTCCAAAGACTAGTGTGTAAAGCCTTGTTCCATTTCAGACTTGCTTGTTGTAGCCCTGATCCTTCAGTTGTGCTGTGAGCAGGCTCAATGCTCTGTATGTGGTGTATCCACATGTCCTGCCCCTGCTGGAAGATCAGATGCATGCTGCCAGACAGCCTCCACTAAACCCCTCCAGATCCTGGGTTTTTGGAATATAAGCACACCTCAGGGTGTCATCACCCTGATAGGTGATGCCGTTTAGTGCAGGTTTAGGTGGAGTTTTACCCAAGCAGTGCTCTGGGTGATGCCACAGGCTCAGGAGCAATTTCAGCACAGGGTCAGCCTGGCTTCTGCTCATAGCAGCAGCCCCAGATCAAACCATGGCCTGGCCTCCGTTCCCAGCAGTCAGAGCAGTCCAAACTCTTGATTGCAATGTATTTTCTCAGGTATTCTGTTTCACCGTAAATACAATTTCATTTCCCACAGAACTCTTTGATTGCTTTGTGGTTCGTTTGGGATTTTTTTAGCAAGTTAAAATAATTTGAATATTTTCTTCTTCCTCTACTTTTGAATGTTATCCTGCTCCCAAAACCAGTCAGTATTAATCTGTCAATGATTTCTAGATTATCTGCTAAAAGAACAATTGAATGTGGCTTTTTTTTAACATACTGCAGGTCATTGTCTGTTCTTCCTGACCATTTGCCTGATGAATGATATTTAATGTGAAATCTTTTTAAAGACTTTAAAGAAAAAAAGGTTTTTACTTGTGCGATTTCCCTGAAGTACTTGAGGTACCACAAGGGGGTTCCATCTCTCCTCTGTCAGCTGTTTCCATGTTGCATCTCTTCTTGCTTTTTGAATGTCTTTCTCTTTTTTGCTAATCTTCTGTTTTTTCTCTTTTTTCCCCTTTTCTCTCTCTGTAGCTTTTTTTAATCTGTCTTCGCCAGCTGCACTGTGTCTGAGGGAGAAGACTGCCAGTTCTAGAAGAGTTTAAGGGTCTTATGTCTGGGGAGGGGGAAACAAATCTTCAGTGTTAGTGTCTTGGAAAGAAGCTCTTTTACTGACTTGCATGATACCTAAAATTGAAGTGTCTTGTAATTTGTGTGACAAGACAAGGTGATGTGGGGGGAACTGATTACCTGGAATTCTGAAGAGCAACAGAATTGTGATGTTAGGACTAATGATGTAGCGAATACATTTTCAAATGTTGTTATGGGCATATGTTTTTTCTAATGTTGTCTTTAATAATATAAATGTCATGGGCTTCCCTGAGGTGTGAAGCCTAAGGAGTATTTTCAATATGCTGTTCTTTGATTGGTTTTGGAAACCGTGCATTCAGAGTCAAAGGAAATACAAACATGGTGCAACTTGCTGTGTTGGCAGCCACGAAATACTTAATTTTATCAAAGAAATAAAGTAAGAACTGTGTGTTCTCACTGGTGTTCTCCTGTGTCTCACCACTCTGTTAAAAGAGCCCCATTGACTGGTGGACGTGAGTCAAGTGGTACTTTCTTTTTCCTAACTCCACCTCCTCTTGTTCTTTAAAGTTAGGAGAAGTTGGCAGTGCTAGGGAGAGGCGATGCCGGCGTTGGTGTAAGGATAAATTCCATGCCCGCCGTGAGCGGGGTGCAGTGTCTCGGCGGTGCTGGAGCCGCCCGGGCACTGCTCGCCCCTCCGTGCTGCCCGGCCCGCACCCCGCATGCTCCCCGCGCCACCGTCCCGTGCCGGTCTAGTTTCCTTTTTACAAATGGAAGTGCGTGAAAGCGGCACCGCGTTCTGTATTTACACGGCAACCATGGAGGAACCAGCATTGTTCTGCCTGTTATCTTTCTAACTTTCATGTAAGTTTTAAATAAAAAATACGAAAGCCAGCGCGGCTGCTGTGGTGTGTGTGTGCTGCTCGCGGGGCCGGCGGCGCTGGGCCCGGCGGTCCGGACAGCTCCGGACGGTCACGGGGAAGCCGAAGTGAGGATGGAGGTTCCCGGCCCCGGGCAGCGCATCCCCGCG
>VZRQ01002306.1:33836-55505 GCA_013397975.1 Machaerirhynchus nigripectus
GGCCTGGTCCACACGTGGGGCCTGGTCCCGCCGTACGCGCCCGGTGGGTACGCGCCCCCGGCGGGGTTCGGCCCCGTGGCCTTTGCCCACCATGCCGCCGCCGGCAGAGCCGCAGCCGGAGGCGGTGCCCGAGCCGGTGCTGGAGCAGTGGCGGCAGTACAACGAGACCGACCGGCAATGGGCGCTGCGCCGCCGCTTCATCCTCCGCCACCTCCCCGCGTACCCCGGTGCCGCTATCGACCAGCTGCTGGCGCTGTCCGTGCTCTGGACCAACCACGTCTTCATGGGCTGCAGGTGAGGCCCGGGGGACACACGGGGNGGGACACACGGGGCGGCGGGTGGTCTCTCGGCTCGCCGGGCCCGGCGCTCGCTGTCAGCGGGGGGTACCCCGCAGGACGGCGGGGGTGAGGGGGCTCTGGGGGACGACCCGTGCTGCGGGTCAGGAGTCAGGGTGGAAGTTTGAAGCCGGGACGAAAGCCCCCGCGGGGAGAAGGGGCGTAGGCTCCCGTCGTGGCCGAATCTCGGCCCCAGATGCGTTTTATAAAGTAGCCGCAGAAGAGCTGGGACGGAAGGGGCTGATGCAAGAGAATTTCTGTTCCTGGCCAGTTTTGTTTGCTCGAATATGCCGGTGTTTGTATGTGGAGAGGAGCAAGCCACTGGAAAAGTTTATATGTGTTGTGAAAGTAGTTCTTGATGTCCCGCCCCTAGGACTCGTTAAGCTTGTGGTGCTGTGCTGTGTCATTTCAGTGAGGAGAGAGTTCGCCTAAGCACAAAGCAGCCTGTACAGTCCCCTAAATGCTCAGCTTTTCTGGGAGAAATAGGCGTGCAGAATGGAAGGGGTGTCCTTTCATCCGGCCGTACTGTCCATAGCTAGGTTGTGGAGATCTGCAGAAATGTCACCCACGTTCCACTGACACCTTTGATAACGTGATTGTTTTTAACTGGACGGAAGGACGGAAACAGTTGCTTAAAGACCAAATTCTGCAAACTGTGCAGTGACGGAGGAACTTGTGAGCATTGATGGCACACAGATGGACTTCTATTAATGTTCCATCGTGGAGCCTTGTGGGGGAATACTTTGTGTCGTCTCTACAGAGCAAAATCAATGTCTTTAAATACAGATCTGCCTGTTTCCTTTTTTTTTTTCGGGGTCAACTACTAAACTGTTGTGCTCTGCAAGCACCAAAATTTGACATAGATTTAAAATAGTTTCAAGTTCCAAAGCTTGATCAGTATGTTAAAATTGAGAATGTCTTCTTCATATACAGTCTGCGTGGTCCATCTTAATGTGTTTGTATGCTGTCTTGATGGGGAACCTTCTTTGTGCCAGGGCTTTTGGGAGTAGTGTAATAGACAGTTACAGGGTGCTTGTAATAGAAGTGAACTGCTGTGTGGGAAGGTTCCAAATCCCAAAATCTGATGCAGTTCAAGCCTGTCAGTGCACCTGCTTTCTGTGATGGACTCCTTCACCTGCAGCTCTCAGGAGAGATGAGATTTGGGCAGGATGCAGTCTGGAGCCATTATCAGTGAGGATGTTTCCCCGGAGCTGGTGTGCCTGGCTGGAAGTACTGCACGGGAACACACTGTGCTGTTAAAACAATTCTAGCTTTACTTACAGGTGCCTGGGGAAGGAAGGGACCTGCAGTGTTCCCTAGAACTGCCTTTTGCTGTTTGGGAAGAACTGTTGTTGATTTATCAAGTGAATAGCTTCAAAGTTTGAGGGATTTTTCTCTTAAGTTGTTTTCTCTTAAGTGGGTGCCCTGGTTTTTCATTTGGGTTTGGTTTGGGATTTGGTTTTGTTTTCCTAATGCTCACTTCTTGCCAGGTGAAGACAATCTGTTTGTCAGAGTAGCTCAGCTGGTTAGAGCAGGGTGCTGATAATGACAATGTTGTGGGTTCAATCCCTGTATGGGCCATTCACTCGACTTGGACTCGATGATCCTTGTGGGTCCCTTCCAACTCAGGCTATTCTGTGGTTAAGAACAGATCAGAGTCTTTGCTATGAAATCTGAGTGTTCTGCTGGGAGATGATGTGGAGAGTGTCCAGAAGGCTTAGAAAACATGGTCTGTGAGGAAGGGGTTAAGTAAAAGGCTTAATTTAGTTTAGGCTTGGATGAGAGAAGGTGCTCCTATGCCCAGATATGTTAAAAGTGGCTGAGAATGGGGGCAGTGGTGCAGGAAAGCATTATGCTCCAGAGCTACAGGGATCAGGGTAAGGGATAACCTACTGAAGTCACAGCAGGGAGACTTTAGTTAGGTACTGGAGGCACTGGGTTCCTCTGGCCAGATTAGACAAACACATGTTGGGACTGGTTGATCTCCTCCCCGCCCCCAGCAGAAAATTGAGCCCCAAAGGTCTCTATCCTTTGTGAAGAACGACAGGTGTCAAATCTGACACTGTTCTTGCACCCTGCTGGAAAGGGACATTGTCCATCACAGGTAATGTCATCTTGTCCCTGTAAGCCAGAGAGAGGAACAGATTCCCATTCTTCTTCCCTTTGCGACAGAATGAGGGTATGTCTTGGTTTAAAAAACAGGTGTCTGCCAAGGAAGGCGGGAACCTCCCTCGGAATGGAAAATGTGACCCCCTTCCCTCCGAATTATTGTAGCTTTGAAATTAAGGGGCTTTCAGGTAGAGATATGGGAAAAGGAATAGCAGTTCTTTACTAGCATGTATATGTATAACAAGGCAAACAACCAACAACACCGGCAGCACCAACACACAGAACCAGACCCCGGTGCCAGCCTCTCTCGGCTGTCAGGCACCTTCCCCGTCGGTGCAGTTCCGCTCACAGCCGGCAGGGGCGCTGGTGGCTCCCGGCCGGGCAGGGCGGGTGCGGTGGTTCCCCCGCGCCTGCAGGGGGCGCTGTGGCGCAGCTCGGTGACCTCAGGCGGTAATGGCGGCTGGGCTGGATGGCGAAATGGCTGCAGCAGGAACCTCGGAGCGGCGGCTGGGACGGCAGGGGCAGGCACCACTCCCAGGGTGGCAAACAACATGTAACAGAAAACTCCGCAGCCTTAGCAGGAGCTGTGGGGCTTGGTTAGAGTGTAGTGAAAAAGCCAGTGGCAGCGGCAGGCAACAGCAGGGCTGGGCAGCGGCACCCGGGCTTCTTCGTAGCTGGGGAAACGCGCCCTCCGGGAAGGGTGAGGCAGTCGGAGTTCTGGTTTTTTTTTCCTCTGAGGGACCCGAATAGATGGTGAGGGTCCTTTCCAGTGAGGTAGGGTTTTAATAAGGTCCTAGTTCAATGGCTGCTCTTACGAACAAAGGCCCACCCACGGCAGGAGAAGCAGTACAGGGTTGGGCTCCAGCAGTGGCCGATGCTGGGAGCGAGAGGAGCTGAGCTCAGCCCCTCCCTGTCTGGCCAAAATCTCGAGGTATCTTTGCCCTTCCCAGGAGAAAATCCCCCAGGTAAGAGAATAGCCAGCAGCACACTTCCCCCCACCTTGGCCTTTCCTTTTGTCTCTCCTAAGTACCAGTCGTTATTGTCTCTTAGCAACAAATGGGACAAAATTCCATGAGCAAAACTATCAAAAGGAAAACTCATAACCCTCAACAGGGTATCACCACTATCTCACCTCCCTTTGAACCCTCCTGGCATTTTCTTCCCATTCCCTGTTTTACTGTCTCTGCCTCTCCTGAGGGCTGAGCTATGCTGGTGAAGCAGGGACTGCAATAGTCTGTGCTCAAGAGTTCTCACCCAGGAATTTATATGGATCTAATTTCTGCGTGGCCCTCTAAATCAGGAGTAGGAAGAGCCTTTCTTGAGTGGAGGTTGAGTAGATTTCCAGAGCCATTGGAACAGCAGTATTTAGAAGCTGGTGCAAATTACTGCAGCCCTGGCCATTGGGACAGTTGTGGGCTGCTGCCTGTGGGCAGTGCCCTGATACTTTCTGACTTTGGAAGGTGAGCGTACCTTGGAACAGGTGCAGCATTGCTCTTCCTCCTTTCTTAAGCATGGTGTGAAACTGTCAGAGGCTGGTGTCAGGCTGTGTTTGTAGGCTCTCCTTGGATAGAAAGATTTGGGTTGTTCTCCTATTCAGCCACTGCATGCAAATGGCTCGAAATCCCCAGAGCAATGGAAAACTGAGCTGATGGGGGATATAAGGGTGAGAGGGATGGGATGGGGCTGTGCCATGCATGTCCTGCCTGTGTGGAACTGTGGGTGCTGTAGCAGGGTCAGGGTTTGCTAAGAGCTTGTCACAGCCACCTCACCTCTGTCGTGGTTCAGGAACCTAAAACATTTCAGTTACAGCACCCAGCTAGAATTTAGTTTGGCTTTTTAAAGAGTAGTTGATGAAGGCTGAGTAGTGCCTTTGTCACCTGACATGGCAGTTGCAGTTGTTGGTTGACGTGCAGGCTCTGGCTGCTGCCCCACACAGGACTCCAGTGCCAGTCTGAGCTCCTTGGTTCACTGAAGCTGCTGCTCCTCCTTCACACCCCAGCGTTCATTAGTGCTCCTGGCAGCTCTGCCAAATAGTGTGTTTTGTCAGATATTTAAATTTCAGTTTAGAACACTGTCGGTGTGATGCCTGGTTTATTCACAAGTGGGTTCATGCAGAGCCAGGTCAGCTGGCATGCGGCTGTGTGCCCATGCTGGACCAGCTGTGGCCAGGGGACAGTGGTCAGTGCTGTGCTCTGCTCTAGCAGAATCAGAGGAGCATCTCCCTTGCACCAGCTGCTGTGTCTCAGGCAGCTTTAGTTCTTGTTTTCATAATAAAAGTTTGTGTGCATGTGTGCTGCTCTGTGGGGCCAGCTCTGAGGTGTTTTGCTGTTGAACCCACACAGGTATGGCATGCAGGTCATGGAGAAAGTTCTCAAGATGGCTGAAGGCATCGACACTGGGGAAACGAGGTCATACGAGTTGGTCCCCAACAGGAAGCTAAAGAGATACCGCTCTCCATCAGACAGTGAGTACATCTGCCCGTGTTAGAGATAATGACCCCTTCCCTGTCCAGTGGGCATCACAGGGAGCGTGGGGAAACCAGTGTGCCACAGGGCCACCTCCGGGACAGCTGGCACAGCAGACTGAGGAGAAGTGCCCTTGGTGTGCTCCGTCGGACTGCAGAGCAGTTCCACCTCCTCTGCCCTGTGCGTGATTCACACAGAGTTCTATCTTTGCTTACAGAAATACCATTTTTCATTTCAATTATCAGGTAATTGGTTTCCCCTGGGGATGTTGTCTGGAATCGAATACCTGTCTGGCTTTGTCTGCTGTGGTGATGGGTGATGTTCTGACCCAAGGAAGGATTGTACGTGTACATAGAGATGTGGAGTTCAGTTCATTGACTTAGAGTTACAAGCTGCTTGGAGCTTTGAGGGATGGAGAGCAGACATGATGTGTTGTTTTGGGTTTTTTTTTCCTCCCTTCTGGGCCTGGAAGAGTCCTGTATATGTCAGCCCAGTCCCGTGGTCTCAGGGATGCAGTGTTCCAGCTGTATCTTTTCCAGTGGAGGAAATGCAGCAGGCAGAGAGGGCTAGCAGTTCGATGGCTCTGTCTACTGGCTTCTCCATGGCACCTTCAGAGCTGTCAGCCCTCCCTCTGGAGAGAGGCGGGAATTGTGCCCGGGTGCACGCAGGCCCCTGTGTCAGTCAGCAGTGTGGCTGTGTGAGGCACAAATGGTCAGACAGCACAGGACTCTTCTGGGCTTGGATATAATCTCTAGCTCTGCCAAAGTTGCTTCCCGTACTTGGACAGCCAGCAGTCTTTCTGTGCTTCCATGGGCCAGCTGCAAAACTGAGGAGATACTGCTCTTCTCCCATGTTTCGTCTGTCACAGGCAGGAGCCCTGAGGGTTCTCCAGGGCTTGTTGCACATACAGCATAATGAGCTGTTCTGCTGGCAAGAGCCTTTAGGTGCTGCTGCAGTGCAACCATCAAAATACAAATGGAGGAAGAAAGCCAGACCTTGCCATAATTCATCAAAACTGATGGGCAAAGCATGTAATGCGTAAGAGCTTTGTCACCTGATTTCAGTAGGAAGGAAAGGCTGTTTATGCTGTGCGCAGGTGTTGTTTTCACCTGCAGCAAGCTGGGTGGTGATACCTATGCTGTGGTGGTTGATGTCTAGACAGTTGTACTGCCTGACCTACAGCAGGGTCATACACATTGGCACTGGATTAGGCAGCATTTCCTGACACTGAGCTGGCCTTCTGCTCCTCCGATGAAATTACACACATGTACCACTGCAGCATGTGGGTGCTGAATTTTCCACAGGAGAAGTCTTGTGTAACCATTTCTTAGATGTAAGACATTTGCTTGTCAGCTGTTTGATTCTCCCTTTCTGCAGTAGCTGTGACAGGATAGTCTGTCTCATTTGCATTTCTTCTGGTGAAGAAACAAGAGGTCTGTCAGTAATGGGGCCCCCAGTCACTGCAGCTGTACCTTGAGGCTTGGGCAGATTTCTTCCTGTTTGCTGCCCTTTAGCCCAAAGCAATTACACTGGGAGAAAATGTGCCTCTGTTGAGTCACTAACAGCCCCGTGTGTTTTGGAAAGGAGGGTTCGGTATCACTGTGTTTCACCTCAGATGAGAAGACCTGAAGATAAAGTAGTTTATCTGACATCATCCTGCAACCCTGCAGCAGAGTCAGAGCTGAGGCTCTAGTCCTGCTCTGGTGTTCTGTCTTCTTGGCCATAGTTTTACTTATTTTAGTAGATTTAAAGGGATTAACTTCAGAAATGACCAGATGGGTCAGTGGGCAATGCTGGAAGGCAGCATTATGTAACTAAATATGTAGAGATTTTTGTGTGGTAGTTGTGAAGGTGGAAATACCACTGTAGTGACTTGCACAAGAATGACTGGTTGTCTTTGATGAATTGTGAATGTCTGTTGGAAGGAAGCCTTTTGGGTTTTGGCTAAGGAGTGCAAATCCTGTGTTCAGAGCCTGCAGGCTCCTCTTGTAGATCATTTTCTGAAAACACTGTCTCCCTGTCACAGCACAGATTGGTAACTGTGTAATTTTCTTCCATCTCATAGGTCCAGAGCCAGAAGAGATTCCTGAGCCACCCAAAAAGGTGGTTCCCAGGTTCCGAGTGCGACCACGCTTTGAGCCCATACACTTTGTCACCAGCGCTGAGAAGGATGGCAAGAAGGACAGTTCTCTGGATAACCAAACGCAGGAGGTGAACCAGGAGGCAAATACAAACAGCATGGCACAGCCAGCTGAAAACTGTACAAATTCTTTTGTGAATGCACGAGAGGTGGATCCGCAGCTCTCCAGCACAGCTGGGCTTGGCTTTGCAGGCCCAGCAGCCGCAGTCAAGAAGGCTGTGAATAGTGTTGACTCTACCACAAGCAGCGCCGTGCAGGTTTCTGTTTCCCCTTCAACTGCCCCGTCTGCATCAGAGACTTTCCCTCCATCAGCAATAATGCTGAAGCAGAGCTTTATGGAGAAACTGTCTGCAGCTGTCTGGAAAAATCTTACTAATCCAGATGCAAACACTGGGACAGATAAAATTAACTTTACATATCTTTTGACGCGTTCAATTCAGGCATGCAAGACGAACCCTGAATATATTTATGTTCCTCTGAAAGAGATTGCCCCTGCTGACCTCCCCAAGAGCAAGAAGCTCCTGACAGATGGCTTCGCTTGTGAGGTGCGATGTCAGAACGTCTACCTGGCCACCGGCTACGCCGGCAGCAAAAATGGATCCCGGGATCGAGCTGCAGAGCAGGCAGTGAAGCTGCTGAAGAAATCCGTGGAAGTTCGAGTTGTTCAGAGGAAGTTCAAGCACACCTACCATGAGGACCTGGTGGTGTGTGAGGCGGGTGTGTGTCGCCCAGATTTCCCTCCTGCTCTCAAACCTCATGAGGAGTTCATAGCTGCCAACAGGGACTGTGTCCCAATGCAGCCTGGTACTGAATCCATGAAAGGTTCCACGAATACCAACAAACACTGGACTAGTTTTGTCCTCACAGAGAATGCCAGTGATGCAATAGGAATACTTAACAATTCTGCCTCATATAACAAAATGTCTGTTGAATATAAGTATGAATTAATGCCCAACCGCTCCTGGCGTTGTCAGGTGTATCTCCAAGATCACTGCCTGGCTGAGGGATTTGGCACAAAAAAGACCAGCAAGCATGCAGCAGCTGAGGAGGCACTGAAGATCCTGCAGAAGATGCAGTCAAATATAGCATCCCTCAAAGTGACCCAGGTGCAGAAAGTGGGCTGCTCCTCACGGGGCTCTGGGAGGAAGAAGGACCTAAAGGACCTGGTGATCTATGAGAACTCCAGTAACCCAGTGTGTACCCTGAACGACACCGCCCAGTTCAACAAGATGACAGTGGAGTACGTCTTTGAGAGGATGACAGGCATGCGGTGGAAATGCAAGGTGATGCTTGAAGACGAATTCATCGCAGAAGCAGTTGGAGTGAAGAAATCTGTCAAGCATGAGGCAGCAGAGGAAGCCGTGAAAATCCTCAAAAAGACTCAGCCAACTGTAGTTAATAACCTGAAAAAAGGCACCGTCGAAGACGTCATCTCCAGAAATGAGATTCGGGGTCGATCAGCAGAAGAGGCTTTCAAACAGAAGATCAAAGAAGACAACATTGGGAACCAAATTTTAAGAAAGATGGGCTGGACAGGTGGTGGCCTAGGGAAAGATGGTGAAGGAATTAGGGAGCCTATTTCAGTAAAGGAGCAGTTCAAAAGGGAAGGACTTGGGCTTGATGTAGAAAGGGTAAACAGAATCGCTAAGAGAGATATTGAAGAGATCATTCGAAACTATGCACGCTCAGACAGTCACATTGACTTGACTTTCTCTAGAGAACTGACCATGGATGAGCGGAAGCAGATACATCAAATTGCTCAAAAATATGGTCTTAAAAGTAAATCCCATGGGCAGGGACACAACAGATACTTGGTGGTGAGCAGGAAGCGGCGCAAGGAAGATCTGTTAGACCAGCTGAAGCAGGAAGGCCAGGTTGGGCATTATGAGCTTATCATGCCCCAAGCAAACTGAGGTGTAGTGTCCCCTTTGACCAGAGACTCGAGTTTCCTGGGCACTCGACTAAAGAAAGAGATGCTGCATTTTTCTTGTGGGTAATAATGACATTAAAGTCTTTTACTTTGGCAATATAATTTCTAAAATGTTGTTAGGTGTTTAGGACCGACCGAGTTCTGTTCAAGAACATTAGCACAACCCAAAAGCAGTAGTGCTGTTACTATGTATGTGTCTTTGATATTACTTGTTCCTTCACATTTTAATAGTTTTGTAATAGCAAACACATATGTCCAATGCGAAGGAATTTGACATCGTTTAAAATTATAGGTCCCTTATTCTTCTTGAGCAAAGAAGGAAAAAACCCCTTTTTTAAAAAAAAAAAAAATTTAAAAAGTAAAGAAAATGCAGTCTGGGGGCATAAACCTGTGTGTAAAATTGGTATTAATGACAAAAAGAATAAAGTTTTATTTCTGGAAAAAAAAAGGTTTTGTCACACTTTGTGTAAAAAAAAAGTGTGAAAACTTGACTATTCTTGAGAAATACATATATCGAGGTCTTGTCTCTGCTGTGTGTGTATGTACAGTATGTAAACCTTAACCAGTTTAGTGGTAGTTTTATTCATATATTTCTACCTTGAGTCTCCCATTCTGAGAATCACTGAAGGCACCTTCATCGCCAGCGAATGGGACTGAGAGAATTCCAGCGTGTTTCTACCTTGGAGAACAGTTGACATGTGCAAATACCATGGTGAAGTGTGAAATATAAAAACTGGAGGTAAATGCAGAGCCCACGCTCAAAGATGCTCATGTAGCTTGTGGGGACTGTTATATAACTTATTTTTCTACTTGGAATATCAGCTCTTTAATCCTGAACAAAACTGAATCTGTGCCTGGTTATTTCTCTGCTCCATATCTGTACCACTGCTTGTGTCTGGTGAGGGTGATTCCCAGGAAACTCCTGGCCTTGCTCTGACGGTGTGTGAGTGTGGAAGCTCTCCAGGGCTGCCTTATGCCACTGGGAGGCTGGAATGCTTCCCTCCTTTATAGGGAAGCAGCCTCTGACCTTCATCTGTGCTCCTCCACCAGCAGGATTGCAGGACACAGTGCTCTGTGAGCCTTGGAGAACACTCCATTCTTGGGAAGCCTAAAGCATAGGAATTGACCTTGGAAGAGCCAGGAGTGAGGCATGCCTAGAGATGCTGGTTATTCTGTTAGCAGCAGGGTCTGCAGATGCTTCTGTACCATTAAGCCAGTCCTAATGCAGTGTTTTTGTCTGGTCTCCTGTTGCCATTTCTCAGCTATCACCTTCAGTTTTCTGCTGCTTGTATTTGCCTCTCCATCTCTTTACACCCTCCTACATCTTTTTCCCACATCTTGTTCTGTTTTGTTTTTAAATGCTCTCAGCGCTGAGGTGAGGCTGCCTAACCTCAGAATGTCCTGGTGATGAGCAGTTAGAGGGATTTTCATCCCTGCGGGGTGATGAGGAAGAGGAGAGACTGCCCTGGCAAGTGAGACTCACTCAGGAAGCAGAGAGCAAGCATCCTCTCCTCTCTGCCTGGACTCAGCACAGATTCTGCCTGCTTGGACTGCTGAATAACAACTTGCTTCTGCTGTGAAAAAATAATGTGGCAGTTAATTCTGAAAGTAGGTTTTTTCAGTTTTGTTTAAGGTTGTTTTTTGTGCATTATTTCTTCTCTCTATGGCTGAGTTCTGCTCTCAAGAACACTGGGCTCTAGCAGATTGTGCTGTAGGAGTGGAAGAAGCCTGGCGCTTCCTAGGCCAAGAAGTGAAGCTCCTCCTCCCTAACCTGGGTATGCAGCAGGTTGTTAAAATTTGGTGAGGCCGAGAAAAGCAGTAATAGCACCGCTGGTATTTGAGATTGAAAATGGCTCTTTGTGAGAGGTGGGGCCTAGCTGTAGTCACTGTACCTCAGCAGGGGCAGCTGGCCCAGGCAGTTTGTGCAGGACATTGCCTTTCCTGCCCCGGGTCGGAGCTGTGACCCCTCTGCCCTG
Source organism: Machaerirhynchus nigripectus (assembly GCA_013397975.1). Taxonomy (NCBI): domain Eukaryota; kingdom Metazoa; phylum Chordata; class Aves; order Passeriformes; family Dicruridae; genus Machaerirhynchus; species Machaerirhynchus nigripectus. The sequence continues at coordinate 44,792 of VZRQ01002306.1, forward strand.
CACGGTGCCTGTGCAGGACCTGGTGCGGGGCTCTGGGTTTGGTGGCCGGGGCCTTATGTGGGAGCAGAGAATGGCAGCGTTGCTGTCCCCAGGGAGGCTGTGGAGCCTTAGCCTTCAGAAGAGGCATCATGGGGGGCTATGATGGAGTCAGTGAATAAAGGCCTTGCCAAGGTGTGAAGGGGGGATTGATTTTCTTTTGCCTGTCAGTGCTGCTCATTTCTGGCTGCCTTAAGAGTCCACTCCATTGTTTTGGGTTTTTTTAACTAGTGAAACAAACACAAGAATGGTGGGACTGCTACAAGGGCCTCTATGGCCTTAGAGGGACTTAGCCCCCTTAGAAAGGGTTGTGCTTGCAGCAGGGATTACAGCTGCTCCATGTAAGGCACAAGGGTGTTTAAGGGTACAAGCTGTTGTCACTGCAGGTACAAATCTGCATTAAATTTTTTGAAAGAGCCCAGGCACTTTTAATTGTGAAGCTCAGCAGCAGAACCAGCTTTTGTTACCTGCCACTCATCATAAATCCTCTTCTCCATCTGCCAAGAGAGGAAGAAAATAAATGTGATTCCTGTACTAATTGAGCTCATGAAGTTGCTATAGCTAACTCAGGATCACAGGCTCCTTTTTGTCCACAGCCCAATCCACACCCTGATCTTCCTGCAGGTGCAGCCAGCCCTGTCTCTCTTCCCCTGCCCCTCCTGGCTCTAGAGTTATCATCCTGCACTACCCCCAGCACACCTCTCCCCCAGTTGCTGCCCACAGCACAAAGTACTGCACAGTGCTGGAGCTTGACCCCACAGCCAACTCCTGGTAGCCCAGTTAAATAAGCACAGTTATACACTTCTTGCCTATTTATACAATAAGCACTAAGGTTACACTTTATTTACATCTTTTGAAAAATGTACAGTTTCTTACATGGGTTACTTGTGCAAAGTTATACTTTTCAACTAACAGACCAATGTGCACACAAAAGACACTGGAACAGTGGACAACACAATTGCAGGTTCCATCCCACACTGCTGCTTTAGGTTCTGTATCCAAAGGTACAAACTTGCCTTACAAAAAAAGTGACTGGACTTACAAATGTTTTTTTCAGAATTGAAAAAATACTTTCATAAAACTGAAGGGAACGAACTCAAGCATGCAGCAGTAGCTTACACAAACCACATGGTCATTTACGAAGAGCAGAAACTGCAGAGACTCGAGTACCTACCCTGGACTTAGTTCAAACTTTCCACATGACAAAGATCCCGAACAACTTATCTTTCTCAGCTAAAGATAAGGGGCAGGAGAAAGACACCGAAGGAGAGTAATTCCATCGCTGGAACAGGTCAGGTTTTACCTCTTCCTTAATGTGGAAGGTATTTTGCTGGTACCACAGCTCTACCTGGTTTTGTCCAGTAATGCCTCGGTGACAGGACTATAGAAACCTACTGACAGTTTCTGTAGGCATATCCTTTAAAATAGCAATTAAAAAAATAAAAGGGCTCATTTCTCACCCTCAGCAAAGATCCAAGTACCACAGCTGTAGTGATTTATGTAGATCTGTACATAAATCTTGCATGTGAAGTGCAGAAGTAACAAGCATTCCAGGGTCTTACTAAATCTTTGAACTGGAATCAATTGAAGAGCTGATTTTTTTAACATGAGTAGAGGAGTTCATAAACCAATACAAAAGGGAAACAAAAGGTGATTTCTTCACCCAGTACTTACAAATGCAGTGGGGTCTAAACCAATAGTAGGGGTAAGTGACCAGCCTGGACACATCAGCACTTTAGTTAATATCAGTTAAAAAATGTGTATGTATATAAACATCCCTTTTATCAAGCTACACATAAGCATCACTGTGTATAACACAATTACAATTAAAAGCTTAGTGTACACTACAGAAATGCACAATACTGCCCTAAGACTGGAGAGGGACCACAGAAAATGAACTCAGCATCAGTAACTCTTTTGCAAGTAACCCAAGTACAGAACGTTTGACTTCAAAGTGGGTGCGTTCTGATGTCCAAGGAGAAGAAGCTTCAGCAAGGGAGGGTGGCAACAGCACAACAGCTATTTTGCTTGCAAAGTAAATGCTAAGAGGAAAATGATGACTCGGACACTTTGTTTATTTTCCTCATCAACAGAGTGTTCATTTGCATCATCCTGGGTCAACAGTCACGCCAGCTCTGTTCTACTATTGCAGAAACCCGTTTTTCATATTCCCGCTTATTCTCTTGGTATAGCTGAGCTGCCTGGCTGTTTGCTGGACTGTTCGGATTTGGCTCATCCAATAGGGACTGTGCAAAGAGAAAAAGAACCTTAGGCACTGCAAAGTACAGTCTTCCAACACGTTCTGTAAACTATCCATACTAGTCAGAGCAGAGATGTTAGTCCAGGTACAGCACACTGCATTCCTGCAGCTGGAAGGCTTTAGAGGTTTTGGCCACCAGCGTCATCCCTGCACAGTGCAGGTGACTTTCTGTGACAGTCAAGCAATGCATCACTGGTGGGGCCCTGCAGTGACCACCTGTGTCACTGCCTGGCCAGTTTACACCTGGGAAGGACTCACATTTTGCCAATATCAAGGTATAGCGGCTATAGTGGCTCTTAGGAGAGGGGGAAAAAATGTTTCCTGAGCTGTTTTTGTCAAAGCATCCTAATGTCATTCTGTCTCTTCATGCAGAGTTCTTTTACCTGTATGGATGTTAAGATGGAGGAGACATCATAAGTGGGGCTCCAGCGATTCTGAAGGATATCCAGACATATACTACCATCTGCATAGACTGGAAAGGGTCAAAAAAACCAGCTTAAAAAACTTGTACAGCTACTGGCTTTTCTTCCTAGTATTGCCCGATCCTGAAAACCTATGTACACACTGCAACAGTCCATAGTGTCTGACAGGCTGAAATCCTGCAAACAGGCCTGTAAGTAGGAAGGAGTGAAGCTCCTCACCAACTGAAGCCTGAAGTATGTAAACTCAACCCGTGGTTATTCTCTCACAAACTTCTCTGTGTCATTGCAACTACCACTATGGAAAACCATGAACAGATCTTAAGGCAAAAAAATTTTAACTACCCAGAAGTGAACCAAACAAAGAACACTCACAAAGAGTTGTTCACACTCAAGGTTTCCCCATGAAGTCTCTACAGCAGAGTCCAGTCACCTTCCTCACAGCAGCTACAGAACCTTCTCTCCCTGCACTGTACCCACACTTGTCATACTGGAAGGTTTCTGGTATTTCTGCACAATGCTAGTATTTGTTTGGAGGCAAGGAGTATCTCTCCAGCCTTTAGTTACCAGGGAAGGTGGTTACTTTAAACACTCTTACTGTCACTGGCTATAGCTGGACCGTAACACTGTATTTCATGGTATATCATTCTTACAGGCATTTTGGGGAAGAAAAGTGATAGAGGACAGCTGCATTCACCAGTGTCACTATGCTATGTCTACAATACATACAGACAGAAGTCCAAAGCACTGCTATTAAAGTACAAAACATTCTTCTGTAAGGCTTAACAGGCAGTTGAGTGTCTCATCAGTACTGTAACACCTGAAAGGTAAGAGGCTCCTTTTATTGCCCCTTTCTTTTCAAGCCTGAGCACTGCTCACATATCCATCCTCACCAAAACTACACAACCACACTAGAATTTTGCTGCGTTATTATAAGATAATGGAAACTTTTATAAGTAGATTTTTTTATACAGCAAGCTATAATAAAAAACACCCCAGCCCTCTCTTCCTCCCACCAAACCTCCAACAAAACAGCAAAAGTAAACCCAGGCATTGTGTAAGTACTTACCATTTGGATGAAACATTTTAGAGACAAATCTAACAGTAGGTGGCTTATTCGGGTATTCTTCTGTGAATTCTATTGTAAGTTTGAAAGTTCCTGGAGTTGAAAGAGAGATAAGCAACCTTTATTCAACATGAATTTACACAAGGGATGAGTAAGTAGCATCCCCCCACAATACACACTGACACTATTGTGCCAACAGGTATGTTGGATATGGAACACACATTGTGCAATCCCACAGCTATTCCTTTACTGTCATGGAGTTAATCATTAAGGCTGAAGTCCCAGACAGTACTGGTACAAGAGTATTTCCTGTGACTTACTTTTATTGCCAAAACCAGTCAAAAGGTTTATGTAAGGAAATAAATCTGCCCTTGGGGTTTTCTTCCAGAGACCCTAATCCCAGTACACTGTACAAACAACAGCAGTGGGTGTAGAACTATCTGTGTAACAATGTCATTCTGTGAGTCCTATCTATGGAATATGCTGTCATGGCAAGGACCTTGTAATTGATTTCCTCTAAATTAAAAAAAAAAAAAGTCATGTTTCTTAACAACTGTAAGGTAATTAGGTCTTGCAGAAAAGTAGTATTGAATGCAGCATCCAAATTTGACATTTTAAAATATAAACCTGACTATTTACTTCACACTAACTGGTCTTCCTTAGAGAAAGACTGATTAAGCAGAAACAGAAAACTGTAGCTGAGTCTCCATCCAACCATTTTAACAGCCTGCACCAATATAAGTTATTTTAGCCCTTCTCCTCAGGCTATGACAATCTGAGAATAAGAAGTCTGTCAACTAAACTGCACACATGAGTTTAGGGGATTAAGGACTGCTCCTGATTCAGCTCGGTAACTAAGGAACTCTACCTACTCCACTGCAGACCATGCAAGCTCCTCCCAACCACACTACCACCAAGAGCAACTAGCCCCAGAGGCATCTTAGGATGTTCCTGGGTATGCCCAGAGAGAAATATCTGAAGCATCTTCATATAAATATACAGCTCTCCTGTAGAAGGACTGCACCTGACAGTAAAAGCTGGAGCAAGCTGCTGGTGGGGCTTGTTACGTTTTTTGAAAGGGCATCCTTATGTATCAGTGACATCCTTATGTATCAGAGTTGGGTTCCCCCATCCCCCCCACGCTCTGCTTCCTACTGTGAGGGAGTTTTCCAGAACCAATATAATGAAGTTATTCCTTTGTTTGGCTGGCAAATACGTGCCAACAACTGGTAAGCCAGAGAACAGATTTTTGGTTTTCTTTTTTTTATTCCCCCAGATAAGCAAGGACCTGCAGGATTTCCCAGGGACTCCTTCCTTTATAAGGAGATAAACTGTAACAACTGAGTTGCAAGAAATGAAGGTTATTGCTTTAACGTTCCAGTTTGCAAATGAAGACACCACAGCAGAGATGCTTTAGCACTTCCCCTACAGCAGTGGGAAATCTCAACACCCTAAAAATAAGTTTATGCATGTTTGGTTTTTTTATTAGCAGCTTAACAACGTAAGAGCAGAGAGCATACACTATGCTATCTCACTGTGAAACAAATGAGCCAGAACAATAGAGTTAGGATTGTTCAAATTAGTGGAAGTCTGCAGTGGGGTTTTCAAGTTTACTTCAGTTTAGTCCAGAGGCAGAGAGCCAGGTGTGAGACAGCTTGAAAGCCAGGACTGGGAAATTAGTAACAACTTCTACCAACTGCAAACATCAGTCCCTTAGAACCAAATGCTTAGAGATTTGACTCTAGATATTCTCAGCTCTCCCTGTCCCAGTTCTGGTTCTCAGTAGCCTCCTCCTGAGGAAGGAGTGACTAAGCAAGCAGTAGGATGAAAACTGAGAACAAACCATCACATAGGTTTGACAGTAACAGGAGCAGTTTGGTCTTAGAATCCATTTAAAACTATTTAAAGAAAGGGAAGGTACTGTCCAACAGGACAACGCTACTTTTAACACAGAACTGAGCAAGGGGCTATCTGGAGCAATATCCAGCTGGAGTATCTGCCTACTCAGATTTCTAAGTCAGGGCCTGGAGTGGCAATGGCTCTTTGAAATGCTCCACAGTATGCAAACCTTCACAATTGAGCTTTATTAAGAGCAAATCCAGAGATTTGACGCACCAAAGTCCAAGGGTCACTCACACTGATAGCCCACTAAAGTCAAACAGGTATCACAACACACTGCTGGGGATGAGGCCTTCAGTGTCCAGTCCCTTCTGTCAGTAATTTTAACGCTTTCAACTGGTATTTCTCACAACTTACCCTTGATGGCCATTTTTAAAACATAAATTACCATGTTCACTGTCATTATTGATATTGGGATCACCACTAATCTAAGGAGAACAGTTTCTTTTCTGCCCTGTACTTACCTTGTTGATCACTTCTACCTCAGGGTTTGAGACCCTGACACAGCCAAGAGAGGCTTCTGCACAACCTGTGCACCAGCCCCAGCAACCCCAGAGAGCAGAGCCCGTGTCCCTGCAGGGCCCCCTCACTGCAGCCCCTGAGAGCAACCCCTTCATTCCACTGCTCAAACAGCAAGGACAAGCTCTTTCGCTCCCGCACAATGATACAGGATCCATATTCCATAAGCAAGGCACAAACCACACAGAAGACAAATGCCTCGTGTTCTCTGTTCAAGCCTCCTGCACAATCACAGCAAGGCAGGATAGTACAATAGCTGAACTACTTAAACCTCTCTGAGCCAGGAATCCTACACTAACCACAGTATCATCATCCAGTTTCAGAGAAACAGGTCTAAAGGACTGGGACAGCCTGGATTTCCATGGCTGTGCCAGCATTACCACTTTAGATGCCACACACAAAGCTTATAAGAAATATGGTGAAGGGCAGGATAAATATCCCCAGGGTCCTACTGCAGACACCTGCAATCAAATCCTCTTAAACCAGAAGATGGAAGTTATGCTGCTGATCTAAATTAGTGGTTGCTCCTAAGCTGAGCCAGCCTGTGCACTGAGTTGTGAAAACACCCTCCAAAGTCTGGGGGTGGAGAAGGAGGGATGTCAGCTGCAGAATGCTGCACAGCAAGTAAACAAATGTGTTTCAACTTCAGGTTTGCAGCCCAGACAAACTACGACACCTCAGAATCTTCAAGTGGAGAAGGGCCTCACCAGAATGAGGATAAAGAACAGTAACTCTCATGCTGTTGGAATTATTATACCTCTAGAATAACAAAACCCCCCAAATTTCACAGGCTACTTTCACAAGAACTAAGCTATCCAAAATTTTACAGTATCACCACGGAGTGAAAGAGCCTAAAAATGAAAAAGAACACTGACCTGCAAAGGCTTCATGAGAAAGATTATAGTGTTTCAGTGTACTTTTGAGACACAAGGGCCTGCGCAGTTGCAAAGCAAGCCCAAACATACTGTTAAAATAAAATTCTCTTACTCTTACCTACATGAAGCTGAACTGCATCTGGATTGCACTACCATTATCGGAACTGTGCTACTCTACTCTCTGAATGGAAAAGGGCAGCTGAGGCACCAACAAGCCCTATCTCCAGGCACCACTTAGTGCTTTGTTATCTAGCAAGGTAAGATACATCCAGGAGGAGAGGAGATAAGCAGATATCCTGCAACACAAGACACATCTGTTTTCCTGAGCACACAGTGTGAAAACATACACTTTGCTAGGAAAAGAGAAATCCATCACACCCTGAGATTACATTATGACATCAACCAAAGCAGGAGGACAGCAGCAGCAGCAGCAGCCTCAAGCATCTGTCTGAACCTCAAACTGCTGTGACTGCAACACATCCTCAGTATCCAAGATAAAGACATCATGCTGCCTCAGAAAGCACAGAGGAAATCAATATGTCAGGGCTCTCAAAAGCAGTCTTCAACCTTCTGCAACTAAATGGAAATATATAGAAAAGAACCCTTATAGCATCTGTTAACCACATGCTGAGCTGGAAGAGCCTGAGCATGGCAACAACCTGCATTTTAGCACACTGCAAGGAGACAGCTTTCTGCTCCAAACAGTGAATCACTCTATTAACAGTTCTCCAAGAGCCTAAGCAGCTCTAGCAACCCCCACAGAAGTTTAAGAGAGCCCTTCTTTAAGGGTTACAAGATGAGACAGCAAAATACGTTTTGTCTATCAGTTCCATTATGCAATGTTTTAAGTCCAAGTTCTAAACATTACACTGCTGAAGCAGCTACTCCAGCAAGTTTCTTAACTAATCAAATACATTAAAAACAGGTGAGTCTTCCGTTTTCTTAGGCTTGAAATATTTAAAATCTTCAAAATCTTCAGAGAGAAATACAATCTGCAATTTAGAGGCACATCCACAGGTGCCATCTCCAAGGATAAACAAAGACAAGGGAGTTAGCCAAGAACAACAGAAGAGTTAAGGAATTTTTCCTATGCTTTTGTTGTGAGTCATGGAGATCTAAGATTAATTATAGCCTACACTGAAAATATCTTAAAAAAATGCATCACTGATTTCAGTTAGACAGTATTTCACGTCTAACAGGTTTTCACAAGATGCTTAAGTACTCATATAGCATCAGTAAACCTATCAAAGTCAGTAAGGCCAGATGGAAACTACAAGTATGTTACCAGGACCTATTTAGTCAGCTTTTACACTTAAAATGTCCTTTCAATCTTAAGCCCTGAACGATACCAAATGTAGCAGAGCAGAAAAAATGACATGAAAAAGCCCATGTTCTGAACTTCCTCAGATAGTCAGCCCATTTCCTACTTCAGCTGACTCACGTTGGAACTTGCTCACGAAACACTTCCAGCATCAGAAAAAAACAGAACTCAAACAAAAGACAACAATTCTATACCAAGTTTTTGATGCTGACCCAAACATGAGTGTCCAATAAAACATGATCCAGAGTTCAACTGAGAGGTTTGTAGAGATCCTTATAATTACTTACAATAGACAGCGATTACAAGCAAGATTGTACAAGCTAATTTGTATGTTTCTGTAAGTCAACACAGCAATCTAAATCTACAACAGTTTCTGAGAGTAGGATTAGAAAAATAATATTTACATAAATCAGGCACACAGGTGTGTGGTCAGGTGAACATGCACCCACGCCCCCCTGCCACCCCCAGGCCCACACCTGTTGCAGAGTCTACAGTAGTGACACCAAGGCCGTATCAAACCGCAGCAGTTTACCCCGAGAAAGCCGAACACCAGCCCCGCACGCCCCACTTACCGTCCTCGAAAGGGGTCCCCTCGGGCCTGGAGGAGGGAAAGCAAAGCACAGCGTTACGCCGCTGGCAGCCCGGCTCCAAAGCCCCGGCGGCTGAGCGGCCCCCGCGGCCCGCCGCCCCCTTCCCTGCCGACTCACCCGAAGATGACGGCGTTCCACACCATGATGTTGTTCTCGGAGGGGGCCCCGCTCACCCCGGCCGGGGGATCCTCCTGCAGCCTGCGGGGCACAGGGACGGTGAGCACGGCCCGCACCCCCCGCGCTGCGCAAACGGCGTAACGTGGGCCGCAGCTGCGCAAACGGCGTAACCCGGGCCGGCAGCGGCCGCGCAGCGCAAACAGCGTAACCTGGGCCGACGCTGCGCAAACGGCGTAACCCGGGCCGGCAGCGGCCGCGCAGCGCAAACAGCGTAACCTGGGCCGACGCTGCGCAAACGGCGTAACCCGGGCCGGCAGCGGCCGCGCAGCGCAAACAGCGTAACCTGGGCCGACGCTGCGCAAACGGCGTAACCCGGGCCGGCAGCGGCCGCCTGCACAAACGGCGTAACCCGCGCCAGGCAGCGCCGCCCGCGCTACGCAATCAGCGGAGCGCGCCTTGCCCCGCCGCCATGTTGTGCTGCCCCCTCCTNTGAAGTAGTTCTTATGATAGGCAATCCATTTTTACTCTTGAAAAGTGATTTGAAGCAAAGAAGTTTAAGTGCTCCTCCCTGGCTGTCATGGTTCAACCCCTGGCCACTCAGCACTCGCTCACTTCCCACTGGTGGGATGAGTGACAGAACTGAAGGGTAGAAGTGAGGAAACTCATTTGTTAAGATAAAGACAGTTTAACAAGTAAAGCAAAAGTCATGCAAGTGAAGGAAACCAAGGCATTCATTCCCCACTTCCCCAGGGCAGGCAGGTGTTCTGCATCCCCAGGACAGCAGGGCTCCATCCCATGTAACAGTGACTTGGGAAGAAAACGTCATCACTCCAAATGCCCCCTTTTCCCTCCTTCTCCCCCAGATATATTGCTGAGGATGAGGCCATATGGCCTGGGATATCCCTCGGGTCAGTTGGGATCAGCTGTCCTGGCTGTGTCCCCTCCCAGCTCCTTGTGCACCCCAGCCTCTCGCTGTTGGGGTGAGGTGAGGAGCAGAGAAGGCCTTGGCTCTGGGTAAATCCTGTCAGCAGTAACAAAAACATCTCCGGAGTTATCAGCAGTGTTTCCAGCACAAATCCAAACCATGGGCCCAAAACAACTACTGTGAAGAAAATTAAGTCCATCGCTGCCAAAATCAGCACAACCTGCTACACTGCATTTTCTGCTTCCCCAGAGAGTGTTTTCCAAGGGAAAATAGGCTATATTCTACGTTTCTTTAACAGCTTTTGGAAATAAGAATCTCTCTGCTGTTGTGTAAAACAAGCTGGCTGGGCTCTGTTTTTCGAGTTTATCCTCACTTGTAATTTCATATAATCCAGCTGTGTGGGGAGGCGGCTTCAGAAAGAGACACGGGAGAAGACCCACTGAAAGAAAGTAATAGAAACATTGTTTTCACGGCCGCACTGCCAACCTGCTCTCCCGGACCTTTCCCGCTATACCAGCCTGTGCAATAAGAATCGTGTGAGCTCTGGGTGCTTGTCAGGAAGAGCCTTGTCCAGTGTCCGGCCTTTGGAGGCACAGGAGCTGTCGGGAGCCTCCTGGCTGTGTGTTCCCCCGGAGCCTCGCGGTGCCGCCCCGGCGGGCGGGGCCGGGCGCGTGGGGGCCGGGCCAG